>PVJA010020504.1:0-36851 GCA_004027025.1 Myocastor coypus | reverse complement strand
TTTGTGGCCTCTATTGCTCTGCATGGAGCTTGGCACTTGCTGCGATCTCAATACATTTTAATCAAATTATGTGAAGTTAATGATGCAGTGAATAGTAAAACTTATCTTGGGGACGGAAGAGTAATGAAATACAGAGAGGCCTCCAAAAGTGGGTTTTGAGTGAACATGTTCAGTTGTCTGGGACACCCAGCTCATTAGCTGGACTTTCCATGCTATCTAGAGGTAAAAATTTCACCCAGGATTCCATTAGTATAAAAGAGACACAGATAGAGAGTTAAGAGCTGGCACGCTGAGATGAATCCACTGCTATCAGCCGGCTTCTTCTGAACATTTATAGATCTATTGTCTGTCTTCAAAGACCAGCTGAATTCTTTCATAGAAGATTAGACTCCTGTCCTGAGAATTTGGACTCATGGATGGCCAATGCATGCCCAGCTAGAAGTTCTCAGAGCTGAAGAGCAAACTTTCCCTCCAGAGAGGACAGTGAAAACAGAGTGCAAGAGAGGCTGGTACTGGGCCTTTATGCTTTGGTTGCCTGGAATACTCAGCTGCTCCTAAGTTCAACACTCAGTTTGATGTCTGCATGCTCTAAGCAGGTAGAACTGAATCTTTCTTTCTATGGGCCTCACTTAATATGTATTCATCAGTGCTTCCAGATTTAGTGATCACCCTCTTTGTGAATCATGTTGACCATAAACTTGGAGCCTACTTGAGAGCTTGGTATGGCCAGATTGGATTCTTTTTTTTGCTAGCTGGGGAGCTTGGGATTGAACCTTGGTCCCTGTGCCTGACTGCGTTTTCCCGAGCAACACTTTAAACAACTGAGTTAACGGGCAAGCTCCCAGTGGGGGCAGATTGAACTGTCTGTCTCTTCTTATGCTGGGCATGCATATTACTGTCCATGGTTCTGAAGGCTATGGGTCAATGACGTTTTAGTCCCGAAGTGTACATGCTTCTTTATCCTCTCCCAAGTGCAAACTAAAAAGCTCCACAGTGGTCTGGCTATAGACTGAGAGAACAATGCTTGGAGTCCAGGGAGGCTGAGTGAAGGAAAGGATTAGTTTTGCATGTTCCATGCACTGCCAAAGCATGCCAGCTTGCTATCTGGTAGTAATCTGTAATTAAGATAGCAACAAAGGAAGGTTGCTTCAACTTGTGAGCATTTTGTAGTTCCTGCATGATGTAACCATGATGCAAACATGTAAAATGCAGTTATCTGGACATTTAGATGCCTCAGGTGGAGCACATTTAGTGATGGCTAGACCTGGGTGTGCCATGCTTTTTGCATACTATAGGTTAAAAATTGTCTATTTATTTATTTATTTATTTAGAATTTTTAATTTTTTATTACTTTTAATACGAGATAACAATAAGCGAGTTTCAAAACATGTTAGTAGTACATTCGTAATAGTTGAGACACTGCATATTGCTGTCCTCATAAATGTTATGACAAATTTTCTAATCAATATTGGTTCCAAAGGTGGGGGGAAGAAGAAGAGAAGAAAAAGTTTTCTTCTCTTTGAACTAGGAGGGAGTAGTTGTATACATAGTCCAATGTTTCATAATTGCAGTGGGTTACTGGTGAAACTGGCAATGTTGAAGGCTGTTGACTTAAGTCTCTTACAGCTCATCGTACTAATCTAGCTCTGCATTTTATGCCTTGTAATTAAGCTTTTCTGTTGGGTGATCAAGTGCAAGCCAAAGCAGACCTATCTAACAAGACTTTCATCATTTGTACTTTCCAGGGTCAGATCTCCTCAGGATTAACTTTCGAACCATGTGCAGTGCTTTGTAGAACTATTGTCACTGTCAGCCAGTGGGATGAGTCACGGCCAGTGCTTGACCAATTTGCTCTCTGTGAAAGACTGAGGGAACGTTTTTTTCCCCAAGTGACTCTCCCTAGGCACACTATACTTCACTTATCCCTTTACTCTGAGGTCCCATAATCTCACTGACCAGAAAATTTGGGAAATTCTTGAGTTATAGGATGTTACAGCACAGGTTCTCTTATGTCCTGAGTCCTCACTGACCTTGAGGGGCTAGAGGCAAAATGATGGCTATCCTCGTAGCCCTTCTTTTTCTCCAATTTTTGCTCTGTTTACTTACATTCTCAACCTTCTAGCAGAAAAGCTCCGTGATACAATTACTTCATAACATAGGTAATTGAGCTCAACCTCACTGCCTTTCTAAATATCATACATCTTAGACTTAGTTTGACATTGGTATTTGCCTTCAATCATTGATATTCTAATAAACCTCTACATATTGTGATAAAAAGTTACACATTTTTACACAGACATTTAGAGATCTAAGCATGTACAAAATTGTAGCCTGTCAAGCTTATGGCATTTCACCTAATCTCTTATTCTCAATTAATATAAAAATTGTCTATTTAGAGTGGCATTAATATCATGAGGAAAAGTAGTTGTTTCACTCTTCTGCTATATCTATAATATATTTTTTAAAGTACAACTTATTAAACATCTATTATGTGCCAGGAACCATTAGAGTTGATTTTGCTTTTAATATATTATCTCTAATCCTCAAAATAACCCAGTTAGAAAAGTTATGGTTATTCCCATTTAAGGAAGAACAGGCAATAGTTAGAAAGGTTAGACACCTAGTCCAAGGTCACAGACCAGTTGTCTCCAGACCGCTGATCTCTGCAGGCTTTTATTAGTACACAGTATCCAATCTCTTCTGGACACAGAAAATAGTTTCTATAGCAACAATAGTGAAGTCAATATTAATATCTGGATAATGGGATTGTTGAAAATATCCTTTACACTCTATGATAATACTCCATATCTAGGAATGTGTATTCAAAGAAGTAATCCTAACTAGGAGGAAGATTTTTGTATGATGAAATCATCCAGCAACAGGCAAAGCATTATCATATTTAAAAAGTAGCAACAGGGCTGGGGAGGCAGCTCAGTGGTCTTAAGTGCCTGCTTGGCAAGGGCCAGGACCCAGGTTTGACCCCTGGTACCACATGCCATGCTGGCCACCAGAACCAAGCATGGTGATGCGTGCCTGTAATTCCAGTTCTGGGAGGCTGAGACAGGAGGATCACTATGAGTGTGAGCTGCATACTCATATATCAAACAAACAAACAAACAAACAAACCAACAAACAAAATTTAAAAGTAGCCACTAGCAATATTCCACATCAGAAGAATGACTAAATACTGTATGGTGCCATTATTCAGTGGAACATACGTAGCCTGTTGTAACATGACCTTACTAAGGGCCCAGCCCCTCTGTTCCCATTTTCTGGAATCTGACTAGTTCTCACTGAAATAGCTCTGCTTATCCAGGGTGGAGGTCAACCCCTCCAAATAATCTATTCTTCACTGAATATTTAAGGGTTGGATTTGGAGAGAGCTAATTTCTCTTCATGAGCATGAAATGTACTATATAGTATCAAGTGAAAAATTTAGGGGACATTTTGTATCTAAATCACAATAGAGGAAGAGTTGAGGGTTTTGGAACAGTCAAAGCAGAATTAGCATCCTGCCTGCATTCCTGTTGACACTCTATCCTGGTTCCAACTCTTGAGAGTTCAACTGTACCTGAATTCTGAAAGACACTCTTTCCTTTGCCCAAAAGAGTTACAACTGGCCCTTGTGCAGGCAGGAGACTCCTAATTTAACAGCAGGGTTTAATACTCTGTGTTATTAGGAAGGAACTTTGGGACTACGTAAATGAATGATTTATAGCTGTAAGGTGGCAAATCTATGGGCAAAAAAAGAAGCCATGAGAAAAAGAATGCAGCGTATAACTATGGGAGAAGGTGTGCCTGACCCCAGAACTCACGGAGCCTGGCGGTGTGGTCACTCATTCTGATAGGCATTAATACAGAGAACATGGGAGCTTTAGGATGTGAACCTAGAGCCCTACCATATCAGAAAATGCACCCTTTTGGGGATACTGTGGAAGAGTCAGAAGACAGGAATAACCTGATCTGAGGCAGTGCTTCTTGATTAGCCCAAAAGCACCCTGATAACTAGGGCTGTATACTGTGCATCTCTGTATCTCCAGGGCCATTAAAGGAACTAGAAGAGTAAAAGTTCCAAGTAGGTGCTGGTTTACCTGTTGTAGGTTCTAAATTCCTTGAGCTATTGGCATGGCCAGATTAAAAACACTTGGCTCTCATTCTGGGCACCCATGTTACTGTCCATGGTCCTGAAGGAAAGTCTTTCTCTTCTCCCCAACCCTAGATAGAATGTGGGTGTTTATTCTCTTCCACGTTTAAGCTAAAAAGCTCAGCAAGGCTGGTAGTAGGTTGAGAAAATATGTGCAGTCTAGTGAGACTCAAAAAAGAAGGGATGAATTCTGCCTTAAGCTGTCTCTCTTTCTTACACAATACATTTGGTTGCCATTTTGGAATAAGCTCTGGCTTCACGTTCATGCTTTTTTTTTTTTTTCCCTTCTGATGCTGGGGCTAAGACTGTGCAAACCACAATGTCCAGATGCAGACAGTCTGGTCTGGGGGATTTTGTAGGAGAGGGAACCATTTACAGCTTCCAGCTAGGGTCTGCAGCCTCCCAGCACGAGAAGACATTGGCAGCTCTCTGACTAGCCTCCTTTGGCTCCTCTGGCAACATACCTTGCACTCAATCCTCTGGGCTACTGCTCATATTCTGGTGGCCTGAGCGACCACCCGCTGTGTGCACCCCTTTGTTAGCACCCTCCAGGTCACACTGTTTCCTCCTTTTCCTTCCCCATCCAGTGGGTGGCAAGTATGAGTTTCTGGGCTAATTCACTACCACCCCTTCGTGTTCCTTCAGCCTTCTAACATATGGGTGACACGTTTCCCAGATTTAGTGGCCTCTGTTTGCATTTCCCTATTTCTGCCTTGACACTTATTGAACTTCTTTGAATCTCAATTTCTTCGTCTATAAAAACAGGGGATAATCCTTACCCACGAAAGTTGTTGGAAGAATTCAGTGACATGAGAGTCAAGTGGCTGGCACAGTGTAGGTGCTAATAAATGCTGGCTGGCTGCTCCCTTCATCCTGGTACTGAAACACAGGGGCTCCTTGGCTCAGCATGGTTCAACTTTCAACTTTAAGACACTATGAAAGTGATAGACAGAAACATATTTTGGATTTTGGTCTCTTCTGGCTAGTGACATAGTCTTGTGTGGTGCTGGGCAGTAGCAGTGATGTAGCTTCATGTCTCCATCAGCTACACATTATAGTTTGCTTATTCAGGTAAAGACATTAAAAAATGACATGAGATATCCAATACTTTATTATAAAGTTAGTTCTGTGTGAGATGATTTTGTCCAACTGTAGGCTAATGTAATCTGGATGCATTTAAGGTAGGCTAGAGTAAACTCTGATGCTTGGTAGGTTAGCTGTATTAAATGCTTTGGGTACTTAAAATATTTTCAGCTTGACAGTGGGCTTATAGAGTTATAATCCTATTGTAATTCAAGGCTGTAGTTTACATACTCACAAAGTGGGCTCTCTGCCCTTGATCTGTTTAAGGAATTGGTCTCCGGGAATTACAGCCTGAGAGAGCAGAAACCGTGCATAATGTACCCCTGTGCCTACCTGCTGCAACCAGCTTAGAGGCAAAGCTCTTGGAGACCTACAGCCAGGCAGAGACAAAAATGCTTAGAATGAACAGTGCTCTTCAAACCCCCTCTTCTCAGCAGCCCCTGTGTTAGTCACTTGAACAGATTCTAATTTAGTCTCAGAAACATTCCTCATTGGCCTTAGGCAAGAGTTATTCATGACAGAGATGGGTGCAGGGAGCTCCACTGCCACCCCATTTCCTTGGAGCCATTGACAAATCCTGGGAAGTCACCAGAGTGAGGAATGAAGCAAAGCCACTATCCATGTGACAGCGGAATGGACAGCTGAAAGCACACCTCTGGGGTCCTGGGCTGCATGTATGGAGCTTTCAATGCATCATTTCTCACACAATCCTTACAATAACCGTCTGTCCATTTATAGATGGGGAGCCTGTCACACGGAGGAGCTAAGGAGGAGGCTCATGCCCTACAGTCAAGATGGCGGAACCGGGGCTTGGAGCCACTGAGTTGGTTATAGGGCTGCCAGAGGAACGGTGAGATCTGGATTCTGGGAAGGTGACATTCAATTCATACTTTTTTTTTGTGGAACTGGGGATTGAACTCAGGCCCTTGCGCTTGCCAGGCAAGTGCTTATTCTCCTGAGCTATCTCCCTAGCCCCATACTTCTTAGATCCCAAGTTCCTAACTGTCTTGGAGCCAAATGGCTGACACTGGGATAAGATAATATTCTGTGCAAGTTTAGCTGAACCCACCCCCTGTCTCTGAAGTCAGAAGAAGACTTCTGTGCTAGTGGAAAGCTGTGACACTTGTGCCTTTACCTGTGGGCTTTGGCTTCTGGCTTCCAACGCTTCCAAAGAGAAGCTAATGTCTACCCTGAAGTGAGGGAGCGGAAGAAGCATTTGGAAGAACCTAGAAGTCTAAATGATAACCAATCCACAACAAACCCAACCCGGGGCTTCCCCACACGCTAAGGTTAGCTGAGACATCAAATGGACCATTCTGTTGTTTCAGTGCTCTTTTTTTTTTTTTTTTTTTCTGCTTTGCTTCTTAGTGGCTCTCAAAAACTGCTCTCCTCACACTGAAAACATGCTTCCTTATTTTTATTTCACATTTGAAGCAGGGCTGGAGAACATCTCCACCTGAGTGTGGTTAGGCTACCCCTATCATAGAGACAGGGTCAATGGGAGGAGAATTATTGTTTTTCACTGTTGCACAAAATTTGAGAAATTGTAAAATTTTTTAGGACATATAAAGTGAATAGAAATTTACTAAATGCCGGGCATGGTGGCTCAAGCCTGTAATCCCAGCACTCGGGAGGCTGAGGCAGGAGGATTGGTGCGAGTTCAAGACCAGCCTGGGCTACAAAAGTGAGCTCAGGACCAGCCTCAACTGCATAGCGAGACCCTGTCTCAAAAAGACAAAAAAAAAAAATTTACTAAAAATAAGGAAGACATCAGAGGAGATTTGAAAAGTAAGTTAAGAGGAGAGAGAAGCTAGCTAAAGCCAAGCTTGGAGATGAGTTAGTAATTGGACCAGAACTGTGAATTCAGATTTCAATTTTCTGGTAGTGATGTCTGAAAAGACAAATAATTCTCATTGTCTGATAAGAGACATCAAACAAACTCAGTTGATGCTTAAAATCTAGCAAGACAGCTGCGCCAGTGTGGTTACTGAAGAGAAGCAACCTCAACTTTGGCAGCACTAATATACACCTCTGCGTGGGCCACAGGAAGTGCTGTGTTCTCTAACAAGTTTCAATTCGCTGTCATTTTTTTCCCATTTAATGAGGCACAGCAGGACTGTCCTAAGGAAACTGTGGAGCAGCGGCACAGAAGAAGCAAAATAATCTTTCTGTTGTTTCTTCCATAGGTTTTAACTGAGGGAGGAGCTGCTAATGATTTTTTCTAATCAGCAAAAATGACCACACACAACTGTGAAATCCCAGGCCAGTGCTAACTCAGCTGGCAGAGGAAGAAAGGGGACTGGTAATTATTGAGCACGGTAGATCCATTATCTCTTTTAAATGAACACGATGAGCCTATGAATCTCAAACTAGCCCCAACCTGGAGGTCTCCCTCTCCAAGTTGGTGCTGCCTGCCTAGGGCAGAGCTTTGCATCACAGGCTGGAGGACTGGGCACGTGGCTCTCTGCACATACACTTGGAATCCTACAATGGCCAAGGAAGGGGAGCTTTGTCAAGGAAACCGCTCCATTCTACTGGATAGGCGGGGGAGACGAGGCCTGGAGAAAGGCGGAGAAGAGAGTAGAACAAACCTCCCACTTAGGACAACAAGAAGGTCAGGCATAATTGAACTGTGAGGCAGTAATAGCAATTACTGGTCAGTGTGTGGTATGCAGACTATTAACGAGGTGTCTTCATGCCCGCGGTGCTGCCTTATCTGCCCCACAGGTTGGCAGGGAGCTAATCAGAGCTCATGTCTGCAAAAGCACATACTGTGCGAAGACTTTGACACATCAGATGCTCCCCATGTAAGTTGGAGAAGCCATTGCTAAACCCAGCTACAGATCGTTAAATTGGGGTCCAGAAGGAGGAAACTAATTGCCCAAGGTCACACCAAAGTTGTAAAGCTAGCAACAAAATCAGGGTCCTTTGCCTTCACAGTTTGACATTTTTACTCTGACCTGCTGTGCTCATGGATGGGCTGAAGGATACACGCAACTATCAGCACATTCCCAAAGTACACAGTGATTGACATCCTAGGGTCTGACAACCTGGGTTTGGCCCCAGCTCTCGCTGTTATTCTTACCCTCATGGTGTCTCAGTATTCTTCTAAATAAAGCACAGACAATAACAGTGCCTTCCTCACTGCTTCATTGTGGGAATTAAATGACCAAGTCAGAAAGCATTCAGATAGAAGTCTGGCTCAATCCTTGAGCCATATTAGCTAACAGTACTTTTTAACTGTAAGAATGATAATAAAACATAAAATGAAAGTTGACATCATTCCTGACATTAAAGTTTTAGATGTTCTAGACAAAGATGGAAAATACAGCAACATAAATAGAAATTCACTATGATCCCAACACACAGTGACAATCACAATGCTTTGATTTTTCAGCTACTGTTTTCTAAACACATGTAGAACTGTGTACAGTTAGTCCTCCATATCTGTGGGTTCTGCGTCTATGGATTCAGGGAACCAAGCGTCAGAAAACATCAGAAAAAATTGCATCTGTACTGAGCAGGCATAGGCATTTTGAGTCATTATTCCCTAAGCAATACAGTATAAACTATTTACATAGCACTTATATCAATGAGGGATTATAAGTAATCTAGAGGTGATGCAAAATATATGGGAGGATACGTGCAAGTACTATATCATTTTGCATAAAGTGCTTGAACATTTACAGATTTGGTTGTCTGTTGGGTCCTGGAACCCTGTAGTATTAAGGAATAACTACTTTGATAGGGTTTTTTTCTTGTCTTTAAAATTAGCATGAAACCCAGGGCACTAGCTCAGTGGCATAAGAACCTGCCTGGCAAGCACAAAGCCCCAAGTTCAATACCCACTATCATAAAAACAAAGCAAAGCAAAACAAAACATTAACACAGAAGCAATGACATTTCCAATGCTATTATATAGTTTTTAAAAAGTGTATGTTTCAAGCCATTGCAAACTGTGTTGTCCTATAGGTGAACCATGATCTATGTACCCCTTTGCATCTTGGCTGTGTGCTGTTGAGCACTCATTCACCCTTGAGTGAGTGACCTTGTGCGCTGGCTATTCTTTCATCCGGGTGTGGTTGTCTCCTTGACAACATTGCAGTGCCCTGTGGGTAAGAGGCAGCCTAAATATTCAAGTAAAAGAAACTCATGTTCTGGTAAGTGCTTTCAGAGCTCTCCTAACTGTCTACACTAATTCAATGGCATGAGTTTCTTATTGCAGTCTGAGGAACATCAGCTTTAAAAAAAAAAAAAAAAATTATACTTACCAACTTTTACAGGAAAATATAGGGTTCATTGTTATTTCGATTATTCACCTATTTGGCTAATAGTGAAATAGTGAAAGTTTATTCAGATTTTAATCAGCCATCCCTATTGAATTTTCCCCTACTTTCCTCTTCTGCCTGTCTTTTTATTTTTCCCACCTTTGTTTGAAGCATCATTTTTAAAGGATCTATCAGCAGCCCAGCAATCCTGATATCACTTCCTTGGATACTTTCATATTTCCAGATCACCTATGAGGTTTGTAAAAGTGAATTGGTTGCTTGCTGATTAAGATAATTGCATTAGTAAGTTCAGATACTCATTAATTTTGAGGAAGTCGTAACAGCTCTCAACTAGAATGAATTTTTTCACTCTAATTCAGACTATTGACAGTTGACACATAGCTTTCCTGACATTTCTGCTTCAGATTGTCATTTTGTTTTCCTGTAACTCTATGCATACTTTACTAAAGTTCAATTATGGCTTTGGGGAACCTTCACATAAGGCATTAGCATCCAGGTAATTACTGAGAAGTGATAACAATTGAAGAAAAATGGATTTGACTTCCTATCATGACAATGGATTCCTCCCACCACCTGCCCAGGCCAGGTGCTTATTTCTTTGGCTTGATGCCCGACCTGCTGTTCAAAGAATCACAAGCAGAATCATGGAACATTCCACAATAGGAAAGGGCAGGATATTTGATCCTTTTTCTCCTGGTGGAATTATATTGCTCATTCTCTTCTTAGGATATATTTGTAAACCAAGACTTTACTTCTATCAGTAATCCCTTATTCCAGATTCTTATTAGTAAATAAGGAGTTATTTCTTTATCAGAATGATGAAGTCATTTGTGCTTTAATATCTGTCACTCCATATGATGTTAGAAAGTCCTCTTTGCTAGAATGATAGTCCTGAAGTAATGACTCTGTGCTAAGTCATAATTCTAGAGTCCAAGAGGAAAGTAAAAGGCTCCATACGTGAGAGTTGCTTAATGAACATTGTTTTCCTCTTCTGCACAGCCTGCAGTTTCAAAGCAAGTAGAAGAAACCAACCTTAAGGGTCTACCATTTAATGTCACCTCATCTGGGGACTTCCCCTATGTCATCTTACTTGATGCTCATGACAATCTTGTGTTGTAGAGGCTATCATCTATTACAAGTGTGAGTCAGCAACAGTTCAGAGAGGCTCAAGGTCACCCAAATTTGGCAGTGAACTTTCTCTGCCTAATGGTACCATACTAGGTCATTCTAGGCACATTGGTTGGTCTAGGGAGGTGGCAGTAGCAAGTCTAGGAGTCTACACTTCGTTAAGGAGTTGGAATGGCTGCACAAAGGTCACCAGTGCCAGGTGCTGTGGCATTTTTGAGCTAGATGAGATTCCTACAGACTAGGGCAAGAGGGAAGGCTTCAGTGAGGAAGCTGGTGTGAGTTCAGTCTCAACTCAAGAGGGAGGCAGAGATCAACACAAAGGTGGAGAGGGAGGAGCATGCATAGGAGACTGAGTGGCAAAAGCTTTGCGTAGGTTAGTGGTGGAGAGAGGGTTCAGAGGAGGGAGGCTGTCACATGGATCCCATGGAGGAGGTTCAGTGTCAGTTTAATGAGTCTGGACTTATTCTTTAGACCTGAGCTTCCCAAAGTGAGCTGCAGAGCACTGTCCCTGAGGAGAGCTTCAGAGGAAAGAATTGGATGCTACTTCTTGCATGTCATCCCGTTCCTAGGGAGTTTCAGTGCATAGTAGCATGTTACGGGGTCACAGTATTTTTTCAGAAGGGAATGATACAGAGGCATGAAGGATTCGATGATATGATATCAGACTAATTCAAGAGTTACAAGGGGAAGTCTACTTCTTTTCTGAGCCCTTGCTTTGGTCACCACACTTAAGAACACAGTTGCCTTTAATGATTCCTTGGTGGCAGTAGTGGTAGATTTTAACTTTTTACTTTGATGGCAGCTTTTGCAGGGATTGTACTTTCACAATTAATATGATATATGTTTCCCTTGTCATATTGCTGATTTCACATCTATCATGTACACCAAGGCTCTGTTCCAGCCCCATTTAAGGAAAGACTGGCCCATTGCCCATTGCTGGATATGCTTGGCCTGAGGGGTATCAGCTGCTGTAGGGGCTACCTCCACCAGAAGAAGGCTATACATCCAAGGTCTCACCCCTTTCCAAGGAAGCCTACAGTCACTACTGCTCCCAGGGGAGTCACAGAGGTCTGGCCACTTCGGCCCAATGTAGGACAGTCCAGAAGGTCAGTAGATCTGAGATCCCCCTGGAGGTTTGGGTAAGCCTCTTTCTGAGTCTACAACAAGGTTAGATTTCCTCCTCCTCTGCTCTGTCCAGCTTCCTTCCCCTTTAGCCCACAAAGGTCGATCCCTAAGGTGCTCCTGCATAAACATGCTGCTCCCTATCTCTGGACTTGCCTCCTAGGAACTGGAATGACCAGACACCCAAGTTGCCTGAGATTTCAGGCCAAGACTACCAGGCAAGCTCAGATCCTACAGCAAACTTAACCCAGAAAACATAATTCTATATGTGTGTTATTTAACGTAATTTTTTAACAGTGATGATTTTTCTTTGATTCTTTAAAACACTGGTGAAGTGTATGATCCGCGTTCCCCTTCATGCTTCCCAAACCATCTTATAAAAATCTTGGGGCAAATGGGTATGATTACTTCTGCAGGGCAATTAGAGCTCAGAGAAGCTAAGAAACTTTCCCAAGGCCACTGCCATCTTGTAAACCTGTGGGATTCAAACCCTGGCCTGTTAAGCTCCACACCTGCATGTTACCCATCAGGCCCCTTTGGTTTTAATACATTTACCTGTGTGATTCAAGTGCAGATGCAGGTAACCATGGAGGTAGAGAGGCACATGTGCAGAATCCCAACCCATCTTGGAGCTCTCAAAAAATAAAGTTGCACTTTTTGTTCAATATCTGCCTACTGATATGCAGTCCTAGTTCTAAGCACCTGAACTTTCTGCTAATTACTGTCACATTAATTAAAAAATAAATCCCCTTTAATTTCATAACAGGTGGTTTGTGAGACTGGAAGAGAAGTAGAAACTTGTGTATAATTACGGTGTTCCTACTTTGCATTTCTAATTGCTTTGGAGGACACCCTGGGCCAGGCTTCCAATCTCCCAGCTGTCTTTCACTTCCATCAGCTGTGCCGAGCTGTTGGCGGTGGTGGCAACGTCTTTTCTCTGAGCACCACCTGTGAGAGCAGTGGCTCCAGCTGGAGTACCCCAAGACTTCCCATCAACATGGACAGCCCTAGGCTTGGGCTTTGGAGAATTTGCCACAAAAGGCCTGTGACTCAGCCACGAGCTGATGCCCAAGCATAAGCCTGGCATGAGCTGGGAGCTCAACACATGTTGGTGGACCAGGCTGGGCCAGAACTAACCCTCACCCTTCCTCTCAGATCTGAGGACCAGGTGGGCACAGTGAGGGCCAGCAGCCCTGGCCCTGCAGCAAGGGCACTTGGATTTGCCCCACTGGTGGGTCTTAAAAGTCACCTGTAAATCTGTGATCATTTGCTTTTCTGCCTTTTGAGTCACTTTGGATAAATAGATGCTGTTACTTGTCAGGACCCTCTTAGGAATTTTTTGTTTTGTTTTTATGCATTTGGTACAAGTCTTACTATGCAGCTTGGACTCTACTGATTTGCCTGTTTTCAGCCTCCCCAGCGCTGGCAGTACAAGTGTGAACTACCACACCATTTTTGGTGGCTGACTTGGTGGGCCCAGGGGCAGGGTGAGTGTAGCATGTGGTGCCACCAGGGATTGAACCCTACTCCTTGTCCTTTCCTAAGCAGGTACTTAGTCCACTGAGCTATCTCACTGGCCCTCTCTTAGCAATCATGATTTAAGTTTCTTTGGTCATTATGCCGTTACAAGTGTACTGTAAAGAAGGCAATGAACCGTAGAACGTGGCTTATACAGGCTCCAGGGTACAGCGGTGAGGCTTTGAGTCCTGACTCCATTATTGAGCAGCCACGAGACCCCGGAGGAGTCATTTAATTTCTCCAGGCCTCACAGGTGTTTTAACTTTGTACTGTGAACAAAACTACAACTTGGGTTGGTGTTTCTCCATCCTGGCTACATGCTGGAGTCACTTGGGCAGCTCTGAAAGCTGACTGGTGCTCAGCTGGGGCTGTGCTTAGAGCTTAGTTAAACTAAATGGGGTTGATGGTAGCTTGGGTGTCATAGTTTTTAAAAAGCTACCAGGGTGACTCTGTTTGCAGCCTGGGCTGGGAACCCCTCGGAGGGGTTTGGTCGTGGCTATTTTCAACCCTTCTTTTCCTTTGCCCTGGGAAGTTGAGCCTGATCACAGCGGGTCCTGGGAGCAGGGAATCTGAGGAGTAAAGGCACTGAGATTGTGACTGTCTCAGAAGGACCAGGGAGGGACTGTCTTGGGGTCACGAGATGGGGTTTGGTTGAAGTAAATTAAAGCAAACAAAAGCCTTCTCAGTGCTCATGTTTTTGCCAGATAGAAATAAGGATTCATAACCTCTGTGGTTTTTTCCAATGCTAGACACCCCAGGAAAAACCTAGTCAATCAGGGGCTTTGACAAAATAGGGGTCAAATGTGAGGTCATTGAATAAACGACAGTAATTTTTTTTTTTTTTTTTTGCCTTTTTGAGACAGGGTCTCGCTATGCAGTTCAGGCTGGCCTTGAGCTCACTTTTGTAGCCCAGGCTGGTCTTGAACTCGCACTGATCCTCCTGCCTCAGCCTCCCGAGTGCTGGGATTACAGGCGTGCACCACCACGCCCAGCCAACGACAGTAAATTTTATTTCAGGCCAGTCTTATCTTCCTTATTTCTTTGATCTCATTCTGACCCTCTAGCAGAGGCATTTTCCAGGTAAATACACTGAGGTTCTTCAAGGTTAAGTGACTGCCCACGTCCTTTAAGTAGTGGAGCCAGGAGCTAAACTCATTCTAATTCTGAAATGCTTTTCTTTCTCCTATGTATGTGGTCCTCCCTGTAGTTGTAAGTAGCTTATTGAAAAAAGTGACACCCTTGCCTCTTCTTCAACCACACACTCCTGGCATCACCTTTGACTCCTGCTCTCTTCTTGCTGCTCATATCTGAGTCCATGGGATCTGTTTATGCTGTATCATGGGGCTAAGCTGCTCTCACCTGGATTGTGGGCTGGCCCTTTGCCTTTGCCTTTACCGACTGCGCACCTGCAGCCTGCAGTCAGAGCAGCTGATAAAGTTGCTTCTGACCTTGCCCCCATCTGCTGGCCTCCTTCTCGCCCAAGGTCAAGGCCTGTGTGCTCTCTGAGGCTCGCACAGTCAGGCTGTGTGAGCGCATCTCTACTGTCTCTCCCTGCTCATGCTGCCGCTCTGTTCTCTAGGCAGGGGCAGCCTCCAGCTTCAGTGCGTGCCTTTCCTTCTGCTTGGGTGCTCCTTCCTCAGGGCTGACATGGCCTGCTCCTTTCAGTCTTCAGTGTAGCTCAAATATCACTTGTTTAAAATGGAAAATGACCCACAGTACACCCTCTCTTCTATTTGTCTTGTACAGGTCACTTTTTGGAGTCCTACTCCTCTAAGGCTGAATGTACTGCTTTGTTTATTGTCTGTTTTCCATGATCAGATCTTTACCATCTGTTTTCTTTTTCAGCCCTCAACCCTGGTGCCCTGACAATACTTTTCACAAAGAAGGTGCTCAGTGGGCATTTGCTGAATGAATGAATGGATGAATGAATGAATGAATGAATCTGGCCACCAACTCCTCGAAAAGAGGAGAAGCCTTTTGTGGGGGGCAGTACCATGGAAAGAACCCAGAGCTTTAGCATTGAGCTACAAACACCAGCCCTTCCCTATTTTTCATTTTTTAAACTTTTGAAACAGGGTCTCATTAAGCTGCATAGTGTTATGGTTTATGTCTAGTTGTCCCCTCAAAGCCTCCTGCAATCATGGTTGGCGACTTGTATAGATTGAGACTTGACTCATGAGTCCCTGGGATTATGTGATTTGGTACTGATCTAGAGTTTGAGACTTGAATGATGATCCTCTGGGATTATGTATTTTACTACTGTTGGGATTGTGGTCTGAGTAGTGCTGAGACTATGGGTGTGGCCTGAGGCTGATAGGCTAAGGCAGAGAGCCTGATGCAATTTAAAGAGAGACAGAGACAGATGCGAGTTGTTCTCTGCTGCCTGGTTGTTCTGTTACCTCTGTCGCCATTGTTGCTGTTCCGCCCCCATGAACTGGATGCTCTCTGCCCTGTTTCACTCAGCCTTGGAACAGTTGAGTACAGACTGAAGCCTCCAGTAACTGTGAGCTAAATAAACCTTTCCTTCCTTCATTTTGGGTGTTGGGTGTTTGTCCCAGCAATGAGAGAAAAGTAACTAAGACACATAGGCTGGTCTCAAACTTGGGATTCTCTTATCTCAGCCTCCCAATGTGCTGGGAGATTACAGGTCAGTGTATCACCACACCACGCCCTTCTGAGGAACAGCTGATGAAAAGAGTAGGGGTGGTGGGAACAGAAGGGAGCCCCCAGCAGCCTGCTGTACTTCCCTTGGTGTTGAGTCAAGGAGGATACCCAGTGACTATGAGGGGCCCATGGCTTCCCTGGGGCCCCCTAGGTATTTACAAAGCTCAGCAGGCTTCCTGTCTTGCCCTGCCCACTGGCCTCTGGGCCTTGCTCCTCACTCTGTCTCCTCAGCTCCTTTGGTCCTACCTAGAATGCTATTGTCCTTGTTTTATAGACGAGAAGCCCAAGACTCAGACAAATTAGGTAACTCATCCAAGGTCACATAGCTAGTGTGTGACGAGGACGATATTTCACTCCAGGTGTTTTGATGTCACTTCCTGCCTCTCCTTTAGGGGAGTCTGCCTTATGTCCTCATGACCCCCACATCATGGTCTTTTTCTCCTCAGGCCAAAGCCATGTTTCTGTATGGCATTCTCAAGGGCAAGTTGGCTTGAGTCTATGGTGGGATTGTTCTATCTTAGCACAGATGGGGTGGATAGCTGGGGCTGGGCTGCACTGTGGATAGTAGGGTGTCTAGCAGTGCTCTTAGGTTCTACCCACTAAGTACCAGCAGAAACCCTCACACTCACGGTTAGGACAACCCAAATGTCTCCAGGCATTCCCCAGGTCCTGTTGGGAATATAACAGACTGGTTGGGAATCACTGATCTAGGGATAAGTAGTGAGGTGGACCAGGAAGCCTGTGGATGGTTAGCTACTGGTGGGGCCTGGTGTGTGGCTTAGCCTAACTGAAGCATCTTCAAGTTGGCTTGGATCTAACCCAGGCAGGCAGATCCTCTCTCTGTTCTTTTAGGTGAACAGAAGCATTGTCCAAGATGTCCGTTTGTACCTGTACCTGGGCCTCCTTCTCATTGGCCTGTGCGAGGCAGTGTAACACTATAAGCTCTGGGCTCAAAACCCAGTTCCATTGCTTATTAGGTTTGTGTCCTGGGAAAACTGTTAATCTCTCTGCATCTCATTTGCAACACAAAGACCATCCTTGCCCCTTAATTACCGTGTTACATGCCTGCCAGAAGACCACGCCTATCTATCTGCAGAGAGCTGTGTGCAAGGTGAGTATAGAACTGGCATCCCATAAAGGTCAGATCTTATTCAATAAGCGAGGTGCAAAGAGTCACTACACACTGGTATTTGCAAGTGAGGATTTGGTGATTCAGCCCCAGAGGCTGATGGCAAACAACCCAGGTGGTATCGCCAAGCTCCCAGTGCACCTGAGCCCAGCTGAGAGTGAGCTGGCCATGGAGGACGTGTGTGGTTACCAGCGAGAAAAGCAGCGGCGCCGTCTGCGTTGGCGCTGTTTCCAATTGCCACTATGCTTGCTTTTTAATTATAAATTATCATTAGTGGAGTTTCATTATTATCAATTTAGTTTGTTGAGGGTTGTTTGCTTAACAACAGTAATTTGGGCTTATGCTTTTCCATGGCTGGTGATAAGGCCTGTGTGTGCACTGCCGTTCTACCAGGAATCATCTCTCTCCCATTCCTAAAGCAAAAATCTCTCTCCTCCCAGTCTTTGCCCCGAGAGGCGAACCCCCAAAGGACAGACACGATCCCTATACTCTACTGTCCTGATTACCTGCTGCCACAGGCCACCTAACCTGCCTATGCCAGTTCCCCTTTCTTTGCAGAGGACTTGGGCTCTAACCTTGGGAGGCTTGGGATTGCCCTCTCACTGTGGAGTGTTATTCCTGGGTCTCCCCCTCTGGTGCTGCTCTGGAGTAGACATGAGGTCTATGCAGGGGAGGTGTGCCCTAGAGTCCCATGGCTTTTGCTCTATGAGACTTGAGCAGCTGTCTAATCTGCCCATGTCTCTGTCTCCTCACCTGTCCAACGGGAGAACCACAGCCTCCTTCTCTTTGATCTGGAAAAACTGCATGACACAATGCACGTGGCAGGCACAGTGCCCAGAACATGGCTATTGTTAATATTTCTAGTGCCCAGGGCTGATGTTCTACTCTCCTTTGCAGCCTTTCAGGAGCAAGAACAATTTTAAAGAGCTTTAAAAAAGTTGATAAAGTCATTTCATTTGCAGTGTCTCACTTGATCCTTAAAACAACCTGGGGTGAGGATTGTCGCCTCGTTTCATGGATAGGAAGACTGAGCCTCTGAGGTGCAGTGTCTGAACTCAGGACTTGCAGTTTCATGGCCAGCACCCTTTTGCTCCTGTCACTTCTAGGGCTAATCCTGGTGTCTCAGGTCCACCCTTTTCCTTCTTACAGCCATCCCACCCCATCATGGATGGCCAGAACAGACTCGGGCCCCGTGGAGGTCATGCCTCCTTCCTTCTGCCTGGGTGGAACCTCACTCCTGTCATTGTCAGTGAAGTGACAGCAGAGACCACGTGCTGTTTCTGTATAACGCACCCGCCCAAGAGGGAGGCGAGCCATAGAGTAGGGCTGCCAAGAACCCCCACTTGGGGGATGGTGAGTGGAGTCTGGATGTGGAGAGGTTCCCTCCCCCTAGTGGTGAGTTCCACCTGGCTGCAAACTCCCCCAGAAGCTGAGAGCTGTGAGCTCTGCCCAGCTCTAGGGAGAAACCCACAGGGAACCCTGATGCAAACCTCTAGAGCAGCCTGGCACCTGGGAGTCCGTTGTGGACAGGGAACACCTTTCTCTGAAACTAAAGCCAGGGCAACTGACATAAATTTGGTGAGATTAACATACTGGTAGGAGAGACCCAGGTAAGGGGCAGCTTGGATTCACGTTACTGTAAAATTGAGGGGCTTTTCTGGATATCATCCTAAATCAGGGAAGTAGTGAGATCTTTTATTACAAGGGAAGCGAAGGGCAAGCGGTGATGCTGAAGGAGGCGTGGGTTGTAAGCCACCACGCACGTCCCAGCCCTTCTTTCGTTTACATCTTTTCCTGTCTTTTATTGGGACATTTTAGATATACAGAATGATAACGTTCATCGCAGAGACTTGGTACCTGTACCGGCTCTGTTTTGCTCCTTCTTGTTGCCCCCACTGCCCTTCCATCCCTGCAACCTCACTTCTTATTTACAAAAGCCTCATTTCCACATTTTCCTTCTAGCCTCTTTTTTTCTTGTCCCTTCCTTCCTTTGCCCCCCTTCCTCCCATGTTTCTCTCTCATTTGAACATTTTCTTCCTATTTCCCAATATCTAGTCCACACTTTTGTCCTTATTTACACTTCCAGCTTTTCACACCAGAGGAGCGATGCGGTCTTTACATGTGTGTCCCATTTATTTCACTTCAGAGTACAGTCTCAAGGTGCATCCATTTAGCTAGAAATGTCTCAAACTTACCCTTCTTGGTGGCATGCAGAACTCCCCTGTATTAAAAAAAAAAAAAAAAAAAAAAAAAAAAAAAAAAAAAAAAAAAAAAAAAAAAAAAAAAAAAAAAAACTTTATCCATTCATCAACTGATGGGCATCTGGGCTGTTTCCAAGATGCAGCTATTACAAGCCTTTCTTGCGGGAGAGGATTAACATTACACGTGCCCTACTACACATCAGACATGCTGTCTTCCTTCCGGTGCTGTAGCTATGCTTTTCCTCCTACAGGCCGTTTGCATGTGCTAGTCTTTCCATATCTTATCCCAGCTCTGAGCCTGGATGACTCTAATAATGGCTTGGCCTAACCCTGTAAGTAACGCTCCTCAAAACCAGGCGCTCTGTCATTGCCCACACAGGGGCTTTGTGCCCCATTTGCCAACCCCAAGGCTTCTTCCTGGTATGCCCTCCTCAGTTCCTTTGTGTTGGAGTTCATCCCATCCTCCAGGGCCTGTGAAATGCCTTTTTCTATGCAGACATCCCTCCCACTTCTGACCAGCTGCTATCAACCCCCACCCCTTGTGAACCACGATGGCCTCAACCTCTCCTGAGTTACTGTCCACGGTAGATCCTCTGTCATGGGCTCTCAGTGCCTTTGTGCACCCCAAAGCGTTCAGAGCCCTGTAAGACAAGTCCCGTCCCATGATTTGGTAGGCAAGTGAGGAGAGAGAACCTTCTGGAAGCTGATAAAGTGGAACCTAAAATTAGGTCCGTGGCCCAGCCTTGCTGGGAATGTGTATGGTCATTACGTGGGAGGATGGGAGCCCTTCCAAGGTGACCAAAGCTAGTGAAGCAATCCCATGAGAACATTTTGCCACCAGTTTTATTCACTTGAAAATTCTTTTCACGGGAATGCCCAGCAGGGTGATCAAAATGACAGGACCCTGACTTAGAAAGACTCAATTCTTGGAAGTTCAGATATAAGAAACCCACTGGTAATGAATTATGTTACAAGAAGATTCACCTCTAAATTCCCTTCAAGTAGGAAATAGCTTCCCATGGTCATTTTAAAAACAGATCGTTAACTATTTGAGTAGGAGAGTGAGGAAGGAATATAATAAGGTCAGGCAAAGCTAAGGCACAACAAACAGGGAAATTTACTCACTGAAAATCCTTGGGCAGCTCTTAAAAAATACAGCGGGAGAAGTGTCCCAATCATTATGGTTTTGTTTCTGTAGTACCGCCCTTCCCTTGTCAAATGAGTGTCACAGGACATATGTACAAATGTCTCTGAGGTACACACACACACACACACACACACACACACACACCCAGACCACTGAGCTTTCTCTACTCTGAAATGTAAGGGAGAGAAGAGCTATGAGCCCATAGAACAGAGCATGAGAATTCTCTGCACTAAGGCCTTTGGAGATCTTACAGGTCACAAAAGCCAAAGACCAGACACCCTTCCTTCAGTATTTACAGAAGGTACCAGCTCTACTTTTGCTGGTAGCAGGGGACTCCATTTCCTAATGGCAACTTGTTCCACTTTTAACATCCCTGATCAGTAAGAAGTTGTTCTGGTGAAGCCCAACATAAGGCCCTCTGTTCCTGCACTCCAGTGAGGCTTGTCTTCTTCCACGTATGGGCCTTTGGTGTGTGACACTGTGGCCTCAGCCAAGGTGGACTGACACAAACACTGGAACGGGCTCCTCAGGCGCAGTGTGTACATGTTTAGGAAGGTGTCCCACATGGAAGGGGACGATTTCCAGCATCACTTTTGGGAGCTTTGAGGTAGCAGAGGATACCATAATGGGAAGGCCTAGGCCCTCAGTCTTGCTTTGCCCCAGCCTCTAACATTCAGTGAGTATTCATATTTTCCCCTTACTTATGAAATCTTACCAAAACATATGGTTTTCAGTGAGTGGCAATGTCCTATCTCCAACCCAAATGACTCTAGAATTCTGGACCTGTAAATCCCTCTGCTTGTTTATTACCGTGTGCCAGTAGTCTTAGGGCACTTTGGTTTGAATGTATTCCCCCAGTGGACTGTGTTAGAAATTTACCACCCAGTTCTCCTTTCCATGGGAGTGTTCCCTGTAAAAGGACTTGGGCTATGCACTCTCTCTCTCTCTCCCTCCCTTCTTCTGTCTTCCCCCATATGATGCAGTATCAAACCCTGTTTCAGATGCAGACCCCACCATCTTGGCTTCCTAAGCCACCAACCCAACAAAGCTCTGCTCATTACAAATTACCCAATTTGGGATACATTTTGTACCATAACATAGCTACAGCATAAACCAACCCAGCCTGACTCCTAGCACACCCTAACACCACCCTGGCCCTGGGTCTTTGTCCTCCTCAGTGAATCCTCTCTCTGGCTGTTCCCTCAATGCTGCCCCAAATAGAGCTTCCTTTATCAAAATGTAAAGCCTTGAGCAATTAAGATGCTATAAATTGAAGAGTTCTTTCCGATGAGTAAAATGACTCTTATTTCTAATGAATATGAGATGGCTTACATGAAGCTAAGTACTCTGGTGATTATAAAATAGCCAACATAGAGCATCAACATTTCTTCTTTCACTGCTAAAGTGGCCCATTAAATCGATGCCGATGAGGGATTTTTCTTTTTCGGAACTCTGTCTCTGACACTGATTCTTTGTAAGTTTTCAATCCCCAGTCTGACTGTGCCAGAAACGCTTTTCTTCTCCTTGTGTCTTTAAGGGACACTCCAGGTACTTCCTCCAAATAGCTGATCCCCAAAGGCAAATCTTGTGAGTACTTCATGCCCCCACCAACTTCCAAAGATAGTCCTGGGTTTGTAGTACTATTTTTAGGAGCACTTCCCTCCACTTTACTGCCACTTAATTATTTTGCCTTGTCAGCCTATAGGGAAGAAAGAAGCCACAGATAAGAAATAAAAGGGTCTGCTTCTTATCCAGACTAGTGTGTAGTGTCGTGAAGTTTGTGGCAGACTGAAATAACTGAATGCAGTCCCTACATTTATATTAGCGAACCCTGTGGCCTTTTGCAATCTCTTATGGCCAGCTGTGGGGGCAGGGCTGGCACAGCATGTAGTGCTGGGGACCAAACTGCAGTCCCTACAGTTACCCAAGGTTGCTTCCTGTTCATTGAGCTGCTGCTGCCTCCATGGTGTCCAAGGGTTCCCTGCACTGCTTTTCCTCCTTTCTGCTGCCCTGACGCTCACTTAGTCCTGGACTGCTTGGTCTTGATTTCTGGTGTGTTTTCCATTTTGCACCCAAAATGACTTGTCTAAAATATAGCTTGAACACCCTAGGCTTCTGCTTGACACTCTCTCCATTGTTTTCAGGGAAAATTCAAACATGAGGCTGCCCTCTATGGCCTAGTCCCTGTCATTTCCACTTGCCTCTCTGTCTCTCCTACTGAACCTCGAGCAAGTAATGACCCCCACAAGGAAGCACAGTTATAACCCTTGGTCTATGTAAGGGTTGGGTCCATCCTGGAATCGCTTCCATCTTTTCTTCCCTAGCTAATCTGTAGTCATGCTTCAGACTCCCTCTAGGAAACTGTCACTTTTTAGCTTGTTAAGTCTGGGCAGATGGTACCACAAAGCCTTCACTGGTCTACTTTTTACACTGCACTCAATCCAACTAGACTGTGGGCTGTCCTAGAACAGGCGAAATCTCATTTTCCTCATACTCCAGAGCCTGGCACATATTACATAATATGCACATATTCTATAGGGATTTATTAGAATATCAATGGTTTATGGAAAATACCGGGTCCATGTTAGGTATAAGGCATTTAATATTTAGGAAGACATTGATGATAAGCTCAAGTACCTATGTTATATAGCAATAGTATCACTAAGCTTCTCTTTTGGAGGTTAAGAACCTGTTTGCAGACCAAAAATTAGAGAAAAAGAAGGGCTACCAGGTTAGCCAATATTTTGGCCCTAGCCCTTCAAGGTCAGTGAGGACTCAGGACATAAGCAAACCTGTACCGTTATATCCTATAACTCAGTGGTTTCCCAAATTTTCTGTTCAAGGAGATTATAGGGCCACAGACGAAAGGAATTGACAATGTATAGTGTGCCTAAGGACAGTCACCTAGAGAAAAAACATTCTCTCAGGCTTTCACAGAGAGCAAACTGGTCAAGCAATGGCTGTCTCATACAGATGGCTGACACTCACAAAAGTTCTACAAAACGCTGGACATGATTTTAAGGTAAATCCTGATGGGTTTCGACTGACCTTGCCAAATAAGAACATTGCATTTTTTTTTTTTTTTGTCTTGCTTTAACTTGGACTTAACCACCCAGCAGAAAAGTTTAAGCACAAGGCATAAAAAGTAAAGCTAGGTTAGTATGCTGAGCTATAAAAGGCTCAAGTCAACAGCTTCCAACATTGCCAGTTCAGCAAAGACTTATGGAGTACACACAAATATGATCTTGACAGCAAGTCAGAGAAGTAAGCAGACCAAGAAATATCTTCAGCTTCACAGATGAAGAAACTGAGGCTCACAGACACACAGCCTGATCCTGATCAAAATCTGCCCACGATCTCATGCTGTCCCTCCAAGTCTTCTGTCTGAATGTCTTGTTTCCTGAGCATTGCAGAATGATGGCCTATGGAAGAGTGGGCGTGTGTTCTAGCCAGGCTGTCCTCAAGGCACGGTGTCAGAGAAAAGATAATTGGTGGAACTCGGGTGAGGCCTGCATCTCTTTCTGACGGGTCCATTCTGAGTCTGGCCAGCTTTGCTCCACATCTAAAAGTCTGTGGCAGCAATGGTTGATGTCCATGAAAAGGCCATGATTATCAGCAGTGCTCACTCAGTTTACCCAGAGATGCTCCTAAAATGATGCCAATGTAGAAACTCACCATGGCTCCCTAAATCAGGGGATCAAGAAGCCCTCCACTTTTACAAAGGGGCCCCCTGTGCCCCATTGGTCTCTGATCTTCCTAATGAACCTAACTGATCACAAACCGAGGTAGACCTCATGCTGCATGCTGTGCAGTTCATGGCCTTCCAGGGACCCTGCAGCCTCATGCTCAAGGGGGCCTCTCAAGTCACTGGGTGAGACAGCAGTTTCTATGGGCAAAGCAAACAGGACAGGAAAATTGTGATTCTGAGAAACATGACCATTGACAAAACAATAGCAAAGAGGTCCCAGGGAGGAGCCCTTGTCATGTTTAGGGATCAGACCCAACCAATCAAGCTTAGTGGACCTAGTGAGAAGGGATTGGGATGAGTTGGAGGTGGGTGCCCAGGCTTTGTTCTGGAAGAGGAAGTTAGGATGTGTGACTGGCACTCAGTTTCTGGTTTGTTGAGATGCAAGTAACATGAGGCATGCTCATGTGCTGTGCCTGAAACCCTTTAAGGGACAGTAGAAGCCACTACCTGGGCTTTAGCTCATCTTCCCACTCAGCCAGCAGGTGTAGTGTCTGGTGCACTCCAGGTGCACATCAGGGAGGGCTCTGGTCAGATGGCGCAAGTGCCATCCTCTGAGGAGCAGCCCAGCTCCTGACCTTGCTCTAATCATGCCTTCTGGAGTGCTCACCAATCCGGGGACTTCTCTAAATGAACCTAGGTGTACGTGCATGTGTTCTCTGTCTGCATCTCTGTCTCTGTCTCTGTCTGTCTGTCTGTCTCACACACACAGACACACAGACACACACAGATACACACAGACACACACACAGACACACACACACACACACACACACACATTTTGTGTACAATGCAGGGTTTTGTTTTGCTTTCCCTGAAGCTCATCCATGGATCCCTTCCAAGTCCATAGTTAACAACAATGTATTGTATCATTAAAAATTGCTATGAGTAGATTTTCAGCTTTCTAAACACAAATAAACAAAAAACAAACAAACAAAAGATAGGTATGTAAAGCAACATATCAGCTTAGCCATTTCCCAGTACAGACATATTTTAAAACACATTGTACAGCATGTATATGTAGAAGTTTTATATGTCATATGTCAATTAATGAACCAAATGAACAAACATGACTCTCATGGATTAAAAATGAGTCCTTATTATAAATAGGGAGAAAAACATATAAGTGGCTGTGTGATTATAAAAACAAATCCACAGAGCTGTGAAATGTTGGGTAAAACCACATTCTTTAGGAGCCATGGAATAAAGTAAATGGTAAAGAAGAGTTGGCTTGTTCTTCACTCAATGAATATTTACTGACCGCTGGTTTATTTTCCATGCACTGTGCTAGACACCAGGGATAACATGTGAAGTAAGACCACACAGCGTCTACCCTCGGGATTCTGCAGCCCCCTGGATGGCAGAGGCCCTCAGACTGAGTCTTGAGGTCAGGAAGGTTGATGAAGCAGGCAGGCTAGATGCAGGAGAGCTTCCGATGGGGGAGTGTGCTCAGAGTGAACAGGCAGATGGGTGCCATCTCCCCAGGGCTCCCCCTTGAAGAGGACAGTCCAGCAGAGGGGACCGTGGAGGGAAGGGAGGCTCTGTGTGCATGCATGGACACAGGTGTCTCACTGTTGGTTCCATTCTGCTTCCTCCTTGCATCAGGACTCCAGCAAGATACCACAGAACCCATTCACCATTGGCTGGAATTCCAAGAGCAAGAGAAATGAAAGCCAGTAGTGCCAGCCAATGCATTTCAGCACTGCTGTGGTTTCTTTATGCTCTGCCATTAGTGGGGGGATGTAAGGGGCCAGGGGGACCTGGGCAGCCTGGAGCTTGGCTTCTTCCCCTTTCAGCTCAGTGTGAGCTTTCCACCTGCAAGACTTTGCTCTATGTGAACAGGAAGAAACCAGTACCTGCCTTCCTTCCAGTTTCCTGGCCCACTTAATAGCTCCTAGGGTATTTTTGGTGGTTTCATTGCTGGTGCTTAGCGGCCGTTTTGTAAGTGCTATAAAGTAACCATTCAATAAAATAAACAAATGAAAAGAGATCCAGAAAAATAATACAGGCACATTCTGGCTTTGTAAAATTACTGTCAGTCAGTGGGCATATGGGCTCCTGTGAAGTTGGGCAGAAACCACAATATTGTTCTTGAAATGCTTCCCACTCCACCTGGCAGGCTTTTGTCCATCCTTCAGAATCTGCTTAAATGTCTGTCCCGTTTTATAAAGGCTTTTTCAAACTCCCTGCCGTGGAAAGGAACAGATTCTTTGGGTTGCATTTCCACCCATGCCAGAGACTTGGCTCTGATACATATTATCTTAAATCAGCTTCTTTATAATCCTACAGGTAGGCATGAGTGCCATTTCACAGGTGAAGAAACAGACTACAGGGATAGAGACTTGTACAAGGCCCGAAGTGCACAGGTGATGAGCCTGGAAGCTGAGTTTATGACAAATGGCTGCAGTCAGCTCCTTTCATTCTGGCTTGGCGTCATAGGTCACACAGCTCACGGTGCTTTACTGGCTGGTTCTTCCCTTACATTTGTTGATATCGATTGGCATGGAGACGCTGGTGGCCTCCCTGGAGCCTGCATGCCCGTCCCATAGGATGGGTGCTTGAAGTGTTTGTGGAGCTGAATGTGGATTCCTTCCGAGATGTCTTTTCTGCAGTCTTAACCTATATAGAGTTGATTCTCACACCCTTTTCCTTGTCTTCTACTACTTCCCCGATGAGCGTTACAGCCACCATCACATTAAGAAACCCAATCTATCTGGAACTCCTTCAAGGAATAAAAGCAGCTGGGAACGGTCCTATTTACTCTGCCTCTTCCTTCCATACTGGGGATTGAACCCAGGGGCCCTGACATGCTAAGAAGTGCTCTACCACTAAGCTGCATTCCTAGCCCTTTACCCTAACTCTTAATAGGTGAAAAACAAGATATGGCCAAAGAAATGGCTCCGTTTACTTCCACCCTCGAGAAACATACCTATTCACACAAGAGATCATGACAGAAGTTCACAGAGACATTTGTCTGTCCCATTCCCCCCCCTCCATCTATTAGTCTTGGGTCTCTCCAACTTGGAAGCTTTTTTCTCTCTCTCCCTCTCTCTCTCTCTCTCTCTCTCTCTCTCTATATATATATATATATATATATATATATATATATAGTCTTTATTTATTGATAAATACATTATCTGTGTGTTTGTCCACTTACTGAGTCTTATTATATACCACACACTATGAATTAACTTCCTTAATTTTCTCCACAAAGTTGAAGAAGGGAAGACAAAGTTATTGGGATGTTTTTCTTATCTTAGTTATAGAATTAGAAAGCAGCATGACTGGTAATGGAATCCAGCTGGTCCCACTCCAGACTGGGATGGTTTGACTTCTTTGTATTAACACTTTCCCATCGGCTCCCACAATCCTCTAGATCCCTGGCAACCACTTCCTGGTCTCTAGCCCATCTGCCCTGCTCTCTGAGCTGCAGTCCTCACCTCCCTTACTTCTGACCTTGCCTTGGAACTGGCTAAGAAATGCTTCCTTGCTCTCAGGACGTGGCTGGGCTTCTGTTTTGAGTATATACTCTGCATCTCTCAATGACAGTCCCCATTCCCAGCCCACCTCTCTGTCAGACAGGTAGCAGATGGCATCTGCCAAACAGTCACCTTCTCTGGCAGGTAGCCCATTTTCCTAACGAGGAGCTCTTCTTTTACAAGATGCATTTGGTTCCAGAAGGTAGTTTGTTAGCTAAATGACTAGTGACCAGAATCATTCCAGGCCTCAGAGGAAGGGCCTGTTATGAGTTATGGTCACTAGACGGTGCCTCAGGAGGCAGCAAGGCGGTAGGAGGATTGCCCTGGACTTTTGCTATTCCCTCCCCTTCTCTCAAGTCCCTTAGTTCCCAGCATACTCTGAAGCCAGTGCCACACTGGGAGACATCAGCATCCCTTGCCAGGGTGGTAGATGCAAGGAATGGCTTCACTGAAGAACCTTCCTCTCTCTGCTTCTCACCACTGTCATCCTGGCATCTGCATCATGCCCCACCCAGGAATCACGAGACTCCCGGACAGCATCAGGGGCTTGCTAGTGTACAGAGAAAGTTTCTGTAGGGAAATCAGAAAGGAAACCCCAGCCATGCCTAGAACCCTGCTTCTTGTAGCTATTTACTATTGAGTAAGCTCCTGACTCTAGACCGCAAGTAGATTCCTCTTCTGGAGCCAATGGGTTTGGAGTTGTGTGAAGAGACTGGTTTCAACTGTGTTCAGTGGGGAAGAGGAGGCCCTCCTAGGCATGCCTGGCTGCTCAACACTAAGTCCTTTGGTCTGTGCAGTGAACAGAAGGGCCATAGGGTGTGCAGTTTCCCACCGGAACCATCCACTAACTTGAGAATCTGTGGGGAGCTTTTATCGAGGTGAAAGAAAAGCCTTTTTGTGGAAAAAACACATGGGCAGTTCATCACATATCCAAAGCTGGAGGAGATGAAGATTATCATCAGCCAAGAGTCCTCTGGCAGGACCTGGAACGATGATATTAGGGTTCTGAACTCTGACCTACTGCCTAGTAGCGCTTAGTTCTTGGGAGTGTCATTTACCAGCTATACTTTATAGCACTATAAGTATAGTGCTAAAAACAAATACTTAAGAATCCACTTATAATAAAGCTCTTTAGATAGATAAGATCATTCAAACTCAACAGCCCTCATAGCAAATTACAACAAATTTAAAACAACAAAATTTTATTTTCTCACAGTTTCGAAGATCCATTGTCTTGAATACAAGGAGTTAGCAAAGCCATCCTTTCTCTAATGATCTCTAGAGTCTTGTTGTATTTCAATTGCCTTATTATTATTATTATTTTTTGGGCGGGTGCCTACTGGGGATTAAACTCAGGACCTTACACTTTCCAGGTGGGTGCTTATGCTGCTGAGCTATCTCCCAAGCCCCATATTTCAACTTCTGGTGGCTCTTAAGATTTTTTGCTCTTATACTAGGCAGAGCCTAATTTTTGCCTCCATGGCTTTCTCCCTAGTGTCTAAATCTCCTTTCTCTCTCTGTTAAGGATACCACTTATTGGATTTAGATCCCATGCGAAATGGGATTTCATGCTGAGGGTCTTTACTTAATGAAACCTGCATCTACTTCCTAATAAGGTCATATTCATAGCTAACAGGGCCAGGACTTGGAGGTATCATGGGGGAGGAGCTATGAAAGGGACTTTTCTTTTATTCTCATTTTAGGTGAGACAACGATCAAGGTCACACCTGCTAAGTGGCAAATCTGGCATGCAAACCCTGATGGTCCAGTCACAGAACTGATCTTCCCAAATTACTCGATTAGAAGGTTGAAATGAGAGGACCACTTGAGTCCAGGAGTTCAAGAACAGCTTGAGAAAAATAATGACACCTTTTCTGGAAAGACAAAACTTACATGATTAGACAAATATTTATGAGGTCAGTATAAAGCATAGTAATGGAAAAAGTAAAGCAGAAAACTCTACATGTGTTCAAGAAATGGCGAGGAAGTCTGTGTGTCCGGTGAAGAGTGTGACACAGCAAGAGCTGCTCTGTAGAAGCTTCTCTTGATTCTAGTGTTTAATCACACAAGGTGGGCAGGGTTTGGAGCAGAGAAATGACAGTGCCTTTGTACAGTTAAAGGATCCCAGCATGACTACTGGGGTTAGAACTGACTATTGCTGGGCACAGACAGGGAGACAGTGTGAAGGTCACCAATCTGCTTGTAGCCCTGAGGAGGGAGGCTGCTATGTGGCTGGTGTCCATTGTGAAGGAACAGAATTGACTGGCAGGTAGGACATGGGCTTTGTAAGAAGAGGAGTCAAGGATGACGCTCCGATCTTCAACTGAGCACCTAAGCAACTGGCATGGCCACTGACTCTCTCGCTTATCTTTCAGGGTTCTTACGAAGTACCCAAGGAGATAGCCAGTGGCAAGCGCTGTGTGAGTGGAGAGCCCTGCTAAATGGCACTTGTTGTTGTTATTATTGTTACTATTTCATGAGCCAAATTTTTTCCAGCTCCAGTTAGCAGGGGGTGCCAGGCTGGGTTGAACTGCTGTCAGGAAAATCAGCATTCAATTATGAGGGAATATAATTAGCTGATTATAACTTTAATTTGTTCTTTTATAGCACTTCCCTCTCTTCCCTGCCTGTGTTGCATACGCCTTTGAGATTCAAGAAGAAGCCTCCCTCTCTGTCATCATGGACAAGACCCTATCTACGGAGACAGAAATGGACAAAACAGTACCAATTTTGAAATTACCTCCTTGAGATCCCTGTCACCTCCTCCCTACCAAGAAATTGTATTTAAATGGAGACTCTTTACACTTTACAGTGGGAATGAAGGGCACTGTGACAGGCTGCCATTTTAGATACAATAAATGCCTTCCCTTCCAAACTCACCCTGTCCCTTGCAAAATCCTTATCAATGTAACAGTGTTTTTTTTTTTTTTTTTTTAAGGAAGAGTAATGCTCCCTACTCAATTCCCCAATAGCCTGTGAGTTTTCATTGCTTGCTCAGTTCATTCCAACAGTTTATAATATTTATTAACAGCATGTAACTCTTATTCCTGTCATCCCTATTGTATAGGTAAGGAAAATGAAGTACACAGAGGTGGAACTGACATATGAAACTCACATACTCCTGGCCACATAGCTAGTAAAAAGCAAAGCTAAGATTCCTCCTCCAAAGCAAAATTTCTACTCTCTACAATGAGTTCTTGAAGTAACCGCCGCTAGTCTGAAACTCATCTCTACCACCCCCAACTTGCAAAAACAGTTTTTTGTATTAACCATAATGAAAAGTTGAAATCCTAGCATAACTTTAATGAAAAACAAATTTTATTACTTTCAAAGGTTATATAAATTGTCAACTAAGATATAATAGAGTGCAAATAATGAAGATGAAGGGAGTTAATGAAAGATTACAATTCATAATAAGTTTGCAGAACGTAAGCGTGTATCATAAACACGAAAGACCTTTAACATTGCAGTAATTAATTGCCGGAATCAGAAGCACTGACACATGAAAAGAATGCTTAATTTGAAGGCTCTTCTATCAATTGAGAAAAAGGATACTGATTTTTAAGTACATTTACCTTATATGCAGATGCCCCTAAAGTTGTCAGTAGTAGTAGAGATTACTTCAAACTATTCACTCAAAAAAGATCATAGACATTATATTTGCTTTTATATCAAATTGTGAATAAGTAGAGTCTGAATTAAAATACATTTATTATATCCACATACATCTGTCACATCTTCCATCAGTGGTTCTCTATGGAGCTCTGGGTACAGCAGAAGTGGGGTATCACCTAGGTGCCCGGATCTATTTTACTGTGTTTATAGAACAGGCCAACATTTGTAGTCCAGCATCGTGCCATCCACCATCGTTTGCATAGTGGTAACCCGTTAGCCTAATGGTTTAGGAGTTGAGACCTGTCAGAATCCTGGCTCTGCTGCTTTTCTTGCTGTGCAAATCTAGGTGCATCTTTTAACCTATCTTGGCTTTGAATGTATCATTAGACAAATTAAGATAACAACTGTGTCTTTGTTATGGATCTAGCTTGATGCTTACCATGGGAACATGTGTCTTAAATAGTTAAAGGAGCCTGTTATTACAACTGAGCCATAGAGCCCAACCCTTTTACTTCAGAGAGGAGGAATCAATATTTCAGAAAGTTAAAGTGACTTGCCCCAAACCACCTGGCTATCTAGTGACCCAGATCATTTAAAAGCACAATCAAGGTGTCCTGCTTCAAGCTCAATACTTCATTAGCCACTGTGCTCACCCCGGAGAGAGAACATCTCCTCCCACATAACCATCATAAAACCTCTCCACCTGGAACATATCCATCAAGAAGGCTTATTGCCCATAAGAGGACAAGCTAGGAATGGACAAAGTCACAAATGATCTGAATTTCCTAAAAAGACTGCTGCCTGATATCTAAGGAGGGATGGCTCCAGTCCCTTCACTTTCAGACATTTAAAATAGGACTTTCTCCACGACTTGTGGTCAGCCCCAAAATGTATCAAATTTCTGGTCCTCTGCATATTTCACAGTAGATTTCCTAAATGTGAGTAGGGAAGCTCTTGCTTTCTGTCTTGACCTTTGACTATCCTGTGTGGTTGGCTCTAATCCTTTTCAACCTAAGACCTGAAACATCTCCAGTGGTCCTGCCCTTAGTCTCCACCCTTTGCTAGCCATTTGCACACTTCCCTGGTTTTTCTGTGCTGCTCAAAGTGGGCTGACCCTTCCTAAACAGCTATCCCCATAGCTCTAGTGTGTTGGCTCTGCTTCCTTAATAAGTTCAGGACAATGAAGAGCAGTCCTATTTCTGACAGAGAAACTAAACTTCCAGAGTGTACTACTCCTAACAGGCAGTATAGTTTTATATATATAGGGAATGTAATATCTGCTTAATACTTCTATCATTCCCCTTGCACTGTTAATAAGAGAGAGGAATTTCTTCCTAAGAGTTATTTAATTCTAGTGCCCTGGCATTTTCTCTGGAGTCTCTTATTATAGCACAACAATAATAACAGATACCTGTGTGGAAATCAGGTGGCCCAGGCCTTGTCGTTAAGGGTACCCACTTACATCTGTGAAAATTCACTGTTACTGTTTTGAAAGTTCCTCTTCCTAGAGCGGCATGCTGATTTTCAGTTTTTGATTGGTCTTTGTGTGTTTGTTCTGTTAGCTCCTCTGTGATGTGGTCAAGGATCTGAGTGGATAAGGCATCCTGCACAACATCAGCTCGTGATCCTCTTGAGGGTGACAATCTAGCTGAGAAGTCTCTGGCTGCATGTCAGAGAACACTCAATTCAGACCGGCTCATCCGTCAGGACTTCTCATTTCACATGAGCAGCTAGGACAACTTTCAAATACAATACTTTTGTAAGAGAAGGACAGCAAATAAGGCGAGCCCTGACACTGCCGGACACACAGCCAAAAGTTTCTAGGATATGGACGAGGGGAGTGAACCTTCAAAGGGCCTGGGTGGACTCCCTGAATTGAGATAATAGTGTTGAAAAATTCAAGAAGGCGGGGGGGGGGGCTACCCCGAGTTCATAAGTGGTAAACCTAAGAAGAAAAGGTTGTGGAAAAGGGACTGCAGGGGGCCTCTCTACTGATCAGGTGTGTGTGTGTGTGTGTGTGTGTGTGTGTGTGTGTGTGCACATGCAAATTACCAAAGCAGAGGAAAGGACCACTGCAGGCAGAACAATCCTGAGATCTCCCAGGGCTGAGAACCCTGTGTTTCCATCAGTCAAAGGCCATGGTTTCAGTTGTGGAAGTGAGTTTGCCACAGGCCCAGGCTGACTTGCACCTGCCTAATACAACTTGAAAGCAAGCTGCTGAAGTAGGGGTTGGCAAACATTTTCTGCAAAGGGCCAGGTAGTAAATATTTTAGAATTTGGGAGTCACATGGTATCTGCCTTAGCTATTCCAAGACGCAGTTGTAATATAAAAGTAGTCACTGAGAATATATAAATGAATGGGTGTGGCTGGTGACTGTCCCATTAGCATCTCACTCACAAATATGGAAGATGGCCTCAATTCAGCCTGCAATATACGATTTGTTGATTTTTTTTCTTTTTCATCTTTATGTATTTGCTCAGCATCTCACTACACAGCTTGAACTCCCATTTTCAGACTTCCCAGTGCTGGGATTACAGGTGTGCACCACTGGACTCAGTTGCCAGCTCATTATGCCCTGGGAGTGGGGCTAGCATGGCATGCGGGACTGGAGATTGAACCTTGGTCCTTGTGCTTGCCAAAGCAGTCACTTAGTCTGCTGAGCTATCTCACCGGCCCAATTTTCTGATCTCTGAAAGTGCCAGAATTGCTGGAAGTAACTGTGTTCCAGAAAATTCAGAACATCTGGCATGCAATGGAAAATTAGTAGGGATGCAAAAGAAATAAGACAACTCTGACCTGTAATGAGGAGAAAAACTAATCCATAGAAACAGATCCCAGACAACACAGGCAAGAATATTGAATCTGCTGTTATAAGTATATATTATTTGTTCAAGAGGCAAGTGTCAGTGGGACAGGGCACATCATAGAGGACATACAGAAGACTCAGAGCAACATTTTAAAGATGAAAAGTTACTTAGATGAAAAACAGTCCAGGCGGAACTAACAGCAGCTTAGACATTGAAGCCGAGGGTCAGTGACCTTGAAGACACAGCAACAGAAGCACAAAATAAAAGGTCAAAGTAAAAATAATGTGTTGGTGAGCGCAGAATAGTATCAAATGATCAAATATGCATGTAACTACAGTCACTGAGGAGTGAAGGGATGAGTCTTGAAGAAATAATGACAAGGCTTTCCCAAAATTTCATGAAAATTGTTAACCAACAGATGCAGAGAAGTTGACGGACTTCAAACCTAAGAGTCAAAAAGAAAAGAAAACACCAAAGGATATAAAATCGAATTGCTAAAAGGTAATGAGAAAAGAGAAAATATTCAATGAAGTTGCAGAACAGGACGTTGTAGACAGGAATAAAGATAAACATGAAAGCAGCTGTCTCTGATATAGTGAATGTAAGAAGACAGAGAGTGATATTTTAAAGAATGGAAAGAAAAATAACCGCTCACCTAGAATTCTAGTGTAAAATGTCTCAAAAATAATGGGAAAGGGAGGATTTTTTTTGAAGCACACAGAAGGCAGAATTCATCATGAGAAGATAGCTACCACATTTAACATTAAAGCAAATCTCTAAGCAGAAAATACACTGATATCAGATAGCAATCTAAATTTACATAAAGGTTATGTACATACATATACACTTTTTTTTTTTTAACCTTAAAATGTTTTAAAACTATGTTTAAAAAGTAAAATAATAAAGTGTGGCAGGGTGTACAGCATATGTAGAAGTAAAATGCTGGACAAAAATTATAGTAAGCACTAGGAGTGTAGCTCAGTGGCAAAGCGTGCATCAGCATGCTGCAATATCTCAAAATAATGACAAAACAGAGGCTCAGCAGGATGGCTCAGTGGTCTAAAGCGCCTGCTTAGGAAAGCTTAGGCAGCTTCAGGGACCATGGTTCGATCCCCGGCACCACATGTTGCACCAGCCCTGCCTTCAGGGTAAGTTGAGCTAGCCATAAAAATAAATAAATAAACAAAAGTTCTGAAACAAGAAAAAAAAATAAATAAAATTCTTAAAAAAGTAATAATGAAACAAAGCAGTAAGAACAGGAAAAACAGAAATATATTTTGTAAGCTTCTTGTCCTATATACAATGAGGTGTAACATCTGCTTACAGATACTATGATAAATTAAAGATTTGTGCTGTAAATCCCACATCTAGGGATGTCACTGGCATCTACTGGGTAGAGACTATGGTTGCTTTTAAATATCCTGCAGTGCACAGTCCCCACAACAAAGAACTATCTAGACAAAGACTTATCTAGAAAGGTTTAAGAAAGCCTGCTGTGGGCCTGGAGATAGAGCTCTGTGGTGTTGTGCTCACCTAGCACATGTGAGGCCCTGGGTTCAATCTCCAGCACTGAAAAAAAAAATCGGCTCTAAAGCAGCTGCTAAAACAGAAAGAAAAAGAACAGACTAAGAAACTAAGAGAAGAGGTAAAACAGACTCCAAAAGGTTCAATCAACACAAACCAAAAAGTTAGAAAAAATAATTATAAAAGGGAAACAAGGTCAGATGGGATAAGTAGAAATCAAATGAGATGATAGATTTAAACTCAGATATGTCAATAATCTCAGTGAATACAAATGGTCTTAATAACCTCAAAATTAAAGGCAGAGATTTTAGATTGTATGTAAAGTGCAAGACTCAGCTATATGCTGTTCACACACAACAAAATCAACTTTAAGCATAAAGATAAAAGGCAAAGGATCTAAAGGGTAAACTAGGCTAGCATTAATCAAAAGAGAACTGGAGTGCCTTTACAAATGTCAGAGAAATAGATCTGAGAGCAAAGACTATTACCAGGAATAAAGAGTTTAATCTCCTAGTGATAAAGGGGTCAATGCATCAGAAGGGTATAATGAGCAGGTGTTCATGAACTTCACAGCACTGCTTTAAGTAAATAAGATAAAAACTCACAGAACCAAAAGAGCTACACACATTCACAGTTGGTAACACCAACATCTCCCTCTCAATAATGTCTACAACATGTATACTGAAAATTGGTACTTATGTTGATGACAATAATAGTAAAGGGTGCATTCAGCAAGTGTTTATTAGTGTAATAAAACAACTGAAGCAGGCTACTTTATAAAGAAAAGGTGTTTGCTTTAATACATGGTTCTAGAGGTACCAGGTACAAATAGCATGATGCAGACTTTGGTGAGGTTGCCCCTGGGCTGTGTTGTATCAAGGTGGGAGCACATGTATATCTCTTTGTGTTTGGTCTGCTTCTTTTAAAGATTGTTTTATTTATTCTTTCCCCTGCTCTTCTTTTTCCTCTTATTCTCCTCCTTCTCCTCCTCCCACCTGCCTCTCTCTGAATTGAACTCTGCACAGTCCCTGTCCCTTTCCTATAAAGCCATGGGATTCAGTCATGGTGCCTCCATCTGGTGACCCAGGAGATAACCACTTCCCTAAATCCCATTTCTAATTATTTTATTTTATTTTTTTCTTGTTTCAGAACTCTTGCCTGTTCATTTATTTATTTTTATGGCCAGCTCAGCCTGCCCTGAGGGCAGGGCTGGCGCAGCATGGGGCGCTGGGGATCGAATCGCAGTCCCTGCAGC
>PVJA010020503.1:0-29131 GCA_004027025.1 Myocastor coypus | reverse complement strand
TTGTCCATGGTACCACATTAGCAGTTTTAACTTCTGTGCAATCTTGATTTGACTCATGTTCATTTTTCCATAGAATTATTGGTTCATTATTAATCATTTATAAGATTCTCTATGTATTCATGAAATGTGATCTTTTTCAAATCTGTATTTCTGTAGCTTATAGGCCAAAGTTAGAATCAAGCAAGCTGCTTAATGTCTCTGAATTGGGGTACTCACCTTGTACAGTGGATTTCCAAGAAAAAGGGGGGGGTCTTGCCTTGAAGAGTAACTATAGGAACCAAATTAGATAGTGAAGGAAGCAAAAGTGGGTTCCCATTACCCTACTTGAAGAGTGACTTGATAGGAATCAGGTTAGATAATAGAGTAGTGTCCTCCATCCCAGCTTCTGGCACATAGTAGGTTCCTAAGAAAATAGTTTCCCTGGCTCCCTCCCATCCTCCCTTGTTGATACTTGATCCTTAAAAACTGTTCAGTGATATTGGAAGGGAAGACAGAGCCACCATGTCTGCCTCATGAGAGAAGCACTCAGCCTGTCTAATGAGGAAGTTAAAGAGGCCAGCGCTTTGGTGTCCGCAGGCTTCAGGTGTTTGCTCCCTAGGAACGCATTTAAACTGGGACCAGAGGCTCTAGGCCCCTTTCCCACAGGCTCTTTCCTTGTGGCTCCTCCTGTGATTTCTGAGACCTTGCAAAAAATTAGTCCTATGAAGAAGCAATCCGAGGTTGCATCTGTGGGAGGGAAGGCTCAGAAGGCCCCACATGGGTTGGGCACCCAAGCAGTGCTTCCCTTCTAGCCAGAAGCTGCTGGGGAAGCTTTGGCTGCTGTTCTGAGAGTTTTGCCTCTTTGTAGTCAGCAAATGTTCCTCCAGAAGGCTGCTTCCTTCCTTCCTTCTTTCTTTCTTTCTTTCTCTCTCTCTTTCTTTCATATATTATGGCTGGCTCAGCCTGACTTGGGGGTGGGAGTGAGGCACAGCATGTGGTGCCAGGGATTGAACCACAGGCCCTGGGGTTGCCTAAGCTTGCCTAAGCAGGCGCTTTAGACTGCTGAGCCATCTCACTGGCCCTCTTTGGCTTTCTTGAGCCTTGCTTGACATGAAGTAGTGGCAGACCATGAGTGTTCTCCGCCCACAAGTCTGCCTGGCATTCTTTACTAAGTGTGTGGAAACTGTTTACTAATGTGTTGATGGAGGAATATTTAAGACAGCGCCTGGCTGCTGGGATGAGGCTATGACTGATAGAAGTGATTGTAGGTTAGGGTCAGCAGACTGTGCCTTGAGGTCTACTACCTTGTCCAGGAAAGCAAAATAAGGGTTGGGGGCTGGCTGTCATAGGGGGCGCACAAAGGATAAGACAGAGTAGCCAAGTGCCTGCCTTGCCACCTCCCAGGTCTGCTGGTGGGGGCCATCCATGCTGCCCAGCCTTGTGTCTAGGCACCTAGCCATCTGGGCAGCCTCTTTATCTGCAGGGTCTAGGTAGAGGATCTTGGTTTTTTTTTTTTTTTAATGACAATTTTTAAAAATTGTGAGACTCATGTAGGGCCACGTTGTCACTGCCAGCATCAGTCACACAGCAGAGCCTACATTGCCTTGTTTCCCCACCCCAAAGCCTGTGCCTCTCAGAGGCATGTCTATGAGCAGTCTGACTATTCTGGTTTTTAAAACATGCACGTGTATATAGATGTGAGTGCGTTATAGTGCATGTGCTATTCAGTACCTTGCTTTTCTGCCAACACCAGATCTTGGAGAAGTTTCAGTGAGAAGCACGAGCCTTCTTGCCCTTTGTGGCCGCTGCCATCTCCTTAGATGGGCACGTGGGTGGACCCAGCATTTGCTCTCACATCACAAGCACCCGAGTGTGTGCCCTATATTTTTTCAGCTTCCTGGTCTGGCCCAGCCTGGTCCAGAGGAAGTGTTCCCTGAGTATGAATTGAGGATTGACTCCATTCATCTCTTTTTCCTGAATAGATGGCTTCCGTTCTCCTAGTCCAGTCAGTGCTGGGTATTATGGAGGACAGGGAACTCCCTGGCCTTTGCTACACGACACGGGAGGCTTTCATATCTTTACATCTTTTGTACAGGGTTTCTGTTGCCTACAGTACATGGGAGTATCCATGTACTCCCATGGGAAGGGCAGGAAGCTGGCCTCCCACTGCCATGGTATAGGGTGCTTCTCTCTAGGAAAGGCACAGAAGAGACACTAGAATTAAAGGCACTCTTGGGAGGGAAGCTTTGCAGGCTGGGCCTTCATGGGGTATGTGAAGGGCCAGCAGCAAAGGTGGGTGAGTGGTGAGGGACACAGGTAAATGGAACCTTTGGTTCCAGGGTTCACAGGCCTGCCCCACAGCTAGCTGCTCTTTCATAGGACCCACTAAATGTGGTGTGTGTCAAGCCAAGTGATGTGGTTGGACACATGGGTAAGTGAGGGAGAAATAGACTTGGTATAAATCCAGTCCCACTACTGCGCACATTTACTAAATTAGTGTCCACAGCAAAGAAAAACTCCCCAGCCTTTTCCTGCCACCCCACCTATGCTGTAGGAGACTCCTACCCACAAGGCAACAGCAGCTCCTAAGCTGAAGCATGTACTGGGGCAGGGGATACCCCATTTGAAGGCCCCCATGATCCCAGCCCTCTTGCCAAAACAGCTAAAGCTGTTAAACCTGTTGGTTGGAGCCACAACTGGAACCACTACCCATCCTTTTGCAGCACTGGATGGGACTGTCAGAAAGTATGTGGCTGTGGGACAGAGGTGGCTTCTGAGGCCAGCTATGCAAAGCAGGTAGCCCAGGGAAGACACAAAGTTCATCAGGGGCAGACAAACCTTGAGGCTTAGGCTAGGCCTGCAGATATAGACAGCCATCTCCCTGACCCAGTGCGAGGCTGGAGGAGGCTGCAGAGGGAAGAGCCAAGGGGCTGTCCTTGCCTGGGGAGAAGGGTTCAAGAAAGCACAGGCAGGTTGGATGGCAAGTACTGCTAGCTTGTTCTCTATACCAAGGACAGTGTGGGCTTATTTCTGGGTGCCCAGAAGCTTCTGCTTCTTCCTGTGCAGATATATGTACCTCTGTGCATGCAGGCAGGAAGCCCTGGTGGTCCAGAGTCTGGCTACTTTGGCCAGGATGAACTTTTCTCCCTGCCTTGTAGTTGATTCAGAAATGTTCCCATAGTAACCGAGCCAGGGATGGCTCTTTCCTCTCCCCAAAATGTTTGCTTATTTTAGCAGGCAGGGTGTTTTCCTATATCAACCCAGTTTCCAGCTTCTGTGGAAGAAGCAAAAGGAGCCGCAGGCCAGGCTAGCACTGCCTCTTGTTTCTGAGGCTGAGCAAGGTGGGTAACAGCCATGGCCTTAGCCAGAGAGCAGAGAGGAAGTCAGTGCTGATGTGGCTGTCCCGAGGGTGCTGCCTCCCTACAGCCCTTCCTGTTCATTGTAGGGCCTGCTTGCTGCTTAGGTCAGCAGCCCTGGGTCCTAGGACCAATTGGAAGAGCATAGACATTGGACATAGACGGCTTGGTTGCTGGTGACTCCAACATTTCGGTGGCCTCACGCAACACATAAACTGCCTCTGGGCAAGGTAGATAGGTGGGATGATGTTATCCACAGGTGGATTCTGATTATCCTAACTCTGGATCACTTAGACAAGTGGGAGGTGCAGTCATCATGAACCTTTGTTTCTTTACAGTATTTGTGTTCTGTGCTGTCTACAGCCTGTAGCATGAGCACTCACCAAGGGCCTTGATGTGGTCCAAATCGGGCCACCTGCGAGAGCTAGAGAGAAAGAGAAAAGGTCTTTAAAGCCCCTAGCTCTCCATTCTTCTTAGCAGGTGTTAGTAACACCCATTCTGCTCTCAGCTCCCGCTGTTTGGTGCCAGGACCTCAGGGAAGCCCTGTTTTCTTTCCTAGTGAAAAGATGTCAGGTGCAAAAGCCTACCCTCAGCCCAGGCCTCAGCCAGTGCCCTTATCCCTCAGAGTGAGTGGTCCATGGGAGGCTGGTGGGGGACATGTCCCCTGGAGTCAGTCAGACCTGGTCAGCTGCAGGTTAGGATTGCATCTGAAATAACATTACATTGTCTTTGCAATACTCCCTCTTGCTCTGCCCAGCAGATGGGACCTGAACCCCTCTTGCACTTAAGAGTTCCCTGGAATGAATAACTAGGGAGCAGCCATCCCAGAACAGCAAGAATGGACATATCCTGGCTCACATGCCCTGGAATCCAGCCATGGCAGGTCCCAGGGTCTCCGCCTCCATTTGCAGATTCAGCCCAGCATTGCCCCCCTCGTAAGCCCAGGCCAGACTTACTCCTCCTCTTTTTCCATCCCTCTGGCTCTCAAGAGGTACCATGTCCCACTGAGTCCGATGTGGAAGAGCAAAAAAGGTTGGTTTGCATGCTAGAGATCTGAAGGATGTAGTCGAAGGCCGAGGTGCCGCTACCTTATCTCGGGAGAGTCATATGAGGATGCTGAGGGGCCTGCAGTGGAAGGCTGAAGGATCTGTTCTAAAAGCCAGGAGATGATATCCAAGGTGGAGGTGAAGACTCAAGTGCCTCCAAAGGAGCAGAAACAGTTCTTTCTTCTTCATTTCCCTTTTTACATCATTCTGGCCACAGTCCTCCCTAGGGTGGATCTTCCATATCTAGAACTATGGTGATCCAATTTATCTGGGTATTTGTTACTCCAGTTGACACAAGCAGTTAACTACCATGCTGGGGATTCTGGTACTGTACATATACACTTATAATTGGTATTTCTTCCTGCCCAATTGTCTCCTTAACTCATATGTAGTAACCTTCTTTGCCTCTTCTCATCAAGTTTTTTTTTTTTTTTTTTTTTTTTTTTTTTTTTTTTTTAGGGGGAAGGGTCTACAGGGTGTTCAGGGTCTCACTACTAGATCAGACTCTTAGTGGCATCCTGTTTACAGCCTCCAAGAGCTGGGATTATGGGTGCACACTACCACACCCAGTCTCAATAGCTGTTGTAGTGTGTCCCAGGAGCAGGGCTGGCACAGCAGGCCTGGTGAACAAAGCCCCTGGCCCCTGTGCCTGCTTGTAGGTGCTTTAATCCACTGAGCTATTTGGCCAACCGTTTCTTGTATTTATTTAAAAAAAAAAAGAAAGAAAGAAAAAAAAGAGGTACTATGTCTAGGAGCCTATGGACAGCATCTGCCTGCAAACACCACCCCAAAGTTCAGACTTTGATGTGAGTAGACCTCAGTGAGGATGAGGAACAACCCAGGGAAAAGGTACTATTTTCTACCCAATTCGTGATATCCTGCACTCTACCTAATTATAGCTTCCCTGGCAGGGGAAAACAAGCCCAACAGCATTTGGGGGCGGCGGGGATTAGAGCCTTGCCACCTACCCCTTCTGCTCACAGCCAGGCTGTGAGGAAGAGCGACACCACCTTGTTCCCACTCAAGACCAGCTGTGACTTGTTCTCTTTATACTTCTGCTTAGCCCTATACCCTTAGGTATTAACAGACATTGTTAGCCTATTGGATATGCTGTGTGTCAGGTCCTGGGCCTGCCACATTGTCAACAAGACCTCAGATCCACAGCCCAATATACAAGGCTTGATTATTGGTTCCCGTTTCCCAGAGGTGCTAAAAGGTCCAGTGACTAGACTAGTCCATGCTGGAGGTGGAGTGTGAACCTGCTGTGTCTAGAGCTGAAGCCCACACCTGGGGATCAGCAGTCTCACCCAGGGGAAGAAGCGGGGAAGCCCAGGGGTCTGCTAGTGCCTTGGCTATGTCTGGCCTCCCCAGGCAGGGCTGCTGTCTACTGGGTGGATGGGGAGGATACAGTGGCAATGGACAAGAAGACACAGGCATAAGCCCTGCCTGAAGAGGTGAAGCTGGGACTCTAGCTGATGGAGGGGCCTTTAGGTAGGTGTGATATCAAATAGGACTGCCCTTCAGGGCCAAGACCACGCTGTTGGCTAGTTTGATTTAATTTACTGATGTCATGTATTTCTGCTAATATACAATGTCTGATTTTTTTTTTTTTTTTTCTTCTTTTTGCAGTATCAGGGATTGAACTCAGAACCTTGCGCTTGTCAGGCAGGTGCTTATGCTGCTGAGCTATATCCCCAGCCCTTACTGTTGACTGGTTTGATCACAGGTCTGTTTGGGTATGGCCCCCGAGGGGCTGGCCAACTATACTGACTACATCTGTATGATAGCCCCCTCACCAAGACCCATGCAGGCACAGGGACTCCTGGGCCCAGGAGCAACAACAGTGGAGGCTTCCACCTTGCTGTAGCATGGCACATCTGTGCCTGGCCCAGCCTGGCCTTGCTGTGGGCCCAGCAGGGAGGGCTGCCCAAGGCAGCTCTTGGAGGACCAGCCTCATTGAGAGCTTTATTTGGGGTGCTTTCTTTAGTCTCCCATAGCACATCCGTGTGGCTTAGGTATTGTAGATGAATAATTTTCAGCAGCCTCTACAGGCTGTGAAAACTAAAAGCCCTGGGCTAGGCAGATAGCTCAGTGGCATAAGTGCCTACCTGGCAAGCACAAGGTCCTGAGTTTGATCTCCAGCACCCTCTGTTGTTCTCTGTCCTCTCTCTTGGCATCTTCCCTTGGAAAGCAGCTCAGGGCCTTGTTTTTAGGCCTCAACATAGGGAACTCCTCAGCTGACCTAGCTGCTTTGAGTGCTTCAAAATGGTGCTTACTGAGTTTCTTCCATAGCAGTGTGGCCAGGGGTCATGGCATAGTGGCTGAGGTCCCTACAGAGAGCTAGCTCTTTTTATCCCCTTTAAATAACGTGTAGAAGTCAAGAAAATGACCCAAGATCATACAGCACAGGTGGACCTGCTGGGATTCCAGGTCTGTCTGACTCCTGGGCCTACATCCTGAGCCACTAAGTCACCAGGATTTTGCAAGTGACATCCTAGCCCTCTTCTGTTCACAATGTCTGCTGTGGACACTTGATGGGGAGAGATCGCAAGAGTTATAAATTGTGCTCTGATCCCACTTTCCCTTTCTTCCCTTCAGGAGGTGGTACCCTTACTTCTTTCTTGCTTTGACTAGGGGTTGAGTGGGCTGCTTGGCCCTAGTGTATACAAACCATGAGTACCTCCCTTCTACACTTCAGCTTCTCTCTGTTAGCTCCTTGCCTGGCATTTGCTGCCTGTCCTACCTGCAGGCCTTTGACCTCCCTCCATGTCTCCCTCAGGCTCTATCAAACCTGCTGGCGAAGGCTATTCTGTGGCAGGGCTTGCTTATTCGGTCTCCATGCTCAATGTTACTGCATCCTGGCCTTCCTGAATTCACCACCAGCCTTTCTCAGGGCCAGCCACCTCTGGAAAAATGTCAAGCTCTGCGTGAATCTCCCAGAGTCATTCAGCACATGCTTTTTTGAGCGCCCAGACTGGGCTAAGCCCCCAGCCCTTCTGGAGCTCAGATGATATTACCTGAAGGTGAAAAGACAACATGAGAGGGTAATAGTGGGGAATGTACCTGTGAAGGACAGAGCAGAGCTGGTCTTCTGGGCAACGGTGTGGGACTCAAATGGTTCATTCCAGGGAGAGTCCTGCATGACTTCAAGATGCACATGTGGTAACTCGCTGGATGCAGCAGGGTCCTGCCCTCCTGGTCTAGGTGCAGAGATTTCCTTACAATGACAGACAGCTGGGGTGTGGACCACCTTCCAGATGTCACACCAACTGTCTTGAATGTCCTATGGAAGACTAAGCTGGGCCAACGCCCTGGGAGCTTTGCCAACCTACCACTCCTCTAGTGTTTTACTCCCAACAACTCATGGCATCTTTAGAGTCTCCCTGCTAACAGAGGAGGAAACAGAACTTGGTGTTGAGCTAGAATTTAGATCTTCTGAGCCAAGGAGCACCAGAGATGGTGGCCAGTTGACATGTCCAGAGATAAGACCTTGGCACTTATGGGCTAATGTGATCAGGGGCAGTGGGGGAAAACAAGAGGGTTGGGACTTAGACTTGGGGAGCCCAGCATGCATGCATGTGCCTGTCCTCTAGTGAACAGTGCACCAGGACACCACTGAGGGGTGAGCAGCATCTCCAGTGGGGATGTCACACGAGGCCACGTTGGAAGGAGACTGCTTATTGACATGTTCCAGAGTAGTGTTGTCTCCTAAGGCTCCAACATCATCATGTTCTCAAAAAATATTATTGGGGCCAGGCATGGTGGTGCACACTTATAAACCTATCACCTGGAAGGCTGAGGCAGGAGGATTGCCATGAGTTCAAGACCAGCCTGAAGTACGTAGTGAAATCCATTTAAAAAAAATTTTTTTTTTTTTAATGGAGGCTGGTAAGATAGCTCAGTGGACATGCACAGGAGCTGGGGTTCAGTCCCCAACACCATATCCTGCACTGACCCTACTGCCCCCAGACATGCTTAGCCAGCTAGAGTCCGGGTGTGGTAGCACAACCCTGTAATCCCAGCACTGAGGAGGCTGAAGGCAAGAGGATCACGTAGAGTTCAAGCTGTGCAGTGAGACCCTGTATCAAATACATAAACAAAAAAATTATTTGGGGTTAGCTGTAGCTTTTTCTCTTCCGTCCCAATACAAGTCAGCATGGGTGTGGACATACAGCACCACTGGCCAGTGGAGAGTCGGGTTGGGCTTCTGCCCGAGGACCTGCCTTTCAAGGCTGTGACCTTAAAGGTCTCCTGGCCTCACTGAGCTTCCTCCCTTCATCACTAAGATGACCCTGTATGCAGCAGGGCCAGTCCTAGTGCTGCTGACTTGGTTCAGAACACCTAAATCCCAGTCACGTCACAGTGGGAATCAAAGGGCAGAAAAGCAGGGGAAAAGTTTAAATTGAGGAAATGTGAGGTTCTTGGCTGTAGTAGGAATTGCTGCAATAGCTCTATTTTTAGCATTGCTGAGATGATCCGTGGGCCAATTGCACAAGCAGAGTAAACAAAAGAAAACACTTCAAGTTCTCAGGGAAAAAGGTCCCATTTTTAAAACTCTTAAAAGGGTTAGCACTCTTCTAGGGGTTCTGAGCCAGTCCCTGACCTCTCCTCCTTTCCCATGTCCTGAGCTTTGTGGACTTTGGAACTAAAGTGCATGAGGCTTCTTTAGCACTGGGTTCAACCTGGAGCAGGTACCAACTCCTCCCTGTCATCCTTGCCTCCCCGTCTAGGGTTGGGGGTGAGCTCCAGAGCAGCAGGCAGAGAAGGCCCTCCTTTTGCCTGAGAACTTGCTGTTTCCCTGCCAGCAAGAGGAAGCACAGCAGGGCAGCAGAGACAAGGACACAGCCACAGGATGCCCAGGCCCCTGCCTGCACTGTTAGGCTATAGCAGAGTCACTTTTGCTAAACCAGGGTGTTTGCATTCGTGGGTATCTTTTAAACTAATCAATATACACAGCCATTATTCTGTCATTCCTTGGTGTGCATCCTTTTCTGGCTATCAGAGACAGCTTTTGCCTTTAGATGTGGATTCACAATTGTGAAACCAGGGCACTTGGGGACAAGCTCTTAAGCTATCAGCATTGCAGGTATCTGTGTGTCTTCAGGTAGAGTCCTGCTAGAAAGAGCAGAAGCTGTTAGGAGGAGCAAAAGCCACTGGAGGCTACTCAGAGCCACTGGAGGCTACTCAGAGCTGGTGAGGGACCAGCCCAGACTGGAGTCAGGGCTGGGGCCCATGTCCTGTCCGCCCACCCCCCTACCCCTACTCAGGGAAGGCATTGTTTCTGTATAAGTACAGCGCTGACCGCAGTCCTGGTCCCCTCTGCTCCCAGCTGCTCTGCTCCATGTGTTCAGTAGAGCTTACTTTTTTTTTTATAGTGAATTTTTCTTTTTTCTTTTTTTTTTTTTTTGAGACAGGGTCTCACTATGCAGTTTAGGTTGGCCTTGAGCTCACTTTTGTAGCCCAGGTTGGTCTTGAACTCACATTGATCCTCCTGCCTCAGCCTCCCTGAGTGCTGGGATTACAGGCGTGTGCCACCACGCCCGGCTAATTTTTTCATTTTTAAATTACTTTTAATAAGAAACAATGAGACAGTTTCACAATGCATTAGTAGGGCAGCTGCATAATTAATACAATGCATATTGTTGTCTTCATAGTAGAGAGCTTACTTTTTTTTTTTTTTTTGAGACAGGATCTCACTATACAGTTCAGGCTAGCCTTGAGCTCACTTTTGTAGCCCAGGCTGGTCTCAAACTCACACCAATCCTCCTGCCTCAGCCTCCTATGTGCTGGGATTACAGGCGTGCATGCCACGGCCGGCTACAGAGCTTACTTTTTAACATTCCTGAAGACAAGAACATTTTTCAGTTTAGACTTCTTTTCCTAGAACAGGTGGCTCTTTCAGAGGTCTGTTCTTGGAGTGAGTGGCCCTGCTGTGTTTTTCTGAGGCACACTTGCAGTGGTGTTAGCTTGGGCAGCGCCTTTGTCTTCTGTGCTTTGTGCCCAGGATCCTGTTCCAGGCCCAGGTGCACTGCATGGAAGAGCAGCGCCAGGCCAAGGCCAGCAGCAAGGAGGCACACTTCTGGGAGGAATGTGGGGTGGGGGAGGTCTCAGAAGTTGACAGTCCGTGTGGCCCACTGAGGCTCAGGCAGCTGGGCAGAGGCAGTGAGGCTGCGAGCAGTCTGGCCACAGGGATGGCAAGTCCTGGGAGGTCCCCCACCCTGGGGGCTGGAGAGGGGGTCACTCCAATGCGCCCTTTTGAGAGGGGAAGCAGTGGCAGTTCCAGCTCTGCTTTGTTTCCTGGATGCTTATTTCTGTGGCCCAGAAAATGTATACTGTTACAGTTGATCCAATGGAAAAAAGTGTCATAGTGGAGGTCGTGGGCCACCAGGTTTAGTTTGTGGAAAACTCTTATGGCTACAGAGAGCCCAGGGCTACCCAAAGCTCTGTGGAGGCTCTGGCTCCTACTGAAACATGAGGTTTAAAAAGCACATCCTTTGCCCCGTGTCACTGGGGTTGCCCTCATTAGGGTCCCCAAGCCAGCAGCCCCTGTAAGTGTGGCCAGCTGTGGATGGTAGGATAGGCATAGAAGGCCAGAGTACCTAGGCTAAGTCCAGCCTGAGCCTTAGATACCCCCAGTGTGCCCACTGCTTCAGGAAGGATACTGCCCTGTCCTCAGAGTTTAGTCCTGTTGTTGACTTCCTGGTCCTGGCCCCTTTGACCTTAATTTCTCCTTCTGAAAAGGTGGGCTGGTTGGATGAGGTCAGTGATTTTTCCAGGTCTTTTTCCAAAAGAAACCTTTCTCACATACCCAATGGAAAACAGATGAGTGAACAGCTGCTCCAGTGGAGGCAGGAAGGGCCAAGCCCCACCCTTTTGGGCTGTACGCTAGGCAGTGTAGGCTCCTAAGCAGGACCAAGCAAACCCCAAGTAGTGAGGGCTTCTCTGCCTGCTGTGCCACAGGTCTGTAGCCAGGCCTTTTCCTTTGGGTGGTGTCAGTCTGGGAAGTTTTCTCTCTCTCCCTGTTTCTCTGTCTCTGTCTCTTTCTGTCTGTCTCCCTCTGTCTCTGTCTCTGTCTCTCTGTGTCTCTCTCTCGCTTGCTTGCTCGCTACTTGGAAAGTTTGACTATGTTCTGTATTGCTTCTCAGAGTGCCGGGCTTGAAATCTTGAGCCCCTGCTTGGTTACCATAGTGATGAGCTGTGGCCCACAAGTGCCCCTGGGGACCAGAAACTTCTGGGGAGGAGTAAGCTGAGGACTCCCTCACACACATGAGTCTCTGTGGTGTGTGTCCTATCCTCTCTGATCTCAGAGGAAATACTTCAGTCAGTCCAAAGCCATTCTTTATACCTGGCTCCACTCCATACCACTGAGAGGCTTTTTAAGCAAATCAAGTCAGTGTTTGTAAAGCTCAGTTTTTTCACCTGAAAAGTAGGGCTGACTAGGTGCCAGGTGCCAGGTTCGATCCCTGGTACCACATGGTGTGCTGGCCCCAGAACTGAGTATGCAATGCTGGCCACTGAAACCAGGCATGGTAGTCTACTCCTATAATCCCATTGCTGCGCCGGGCATGGTGGCGCACGCCTGTAATCCCAGCACTCGGGAGGCTGAGGCAGGAGGATCGGTGCGAGTTCGAGACCAGCCTGGGCTACAAAAGTGAGGGCAAGGCCAGCCTTAACTGCATAGCAAGACCGTGTCTCAAAAAGACAAAAAAAAAAAAAAAAAAAAAAATCCCATTGCTGGGGAGGCTGAGATAGGAGGATCACTATGAGTCCAAGCTGGATAGTGAGACCTTGTACCAAATAAATTAAATAAAAGATTAAAAAAAAAAAAAAAGTAGGACTGAGCAGACTGACTTTGGTGTTACAGTGAGAAGCACCTGAGAACCCTTGTGGACAACACATTACTGCCTAGGGTTTCAGGACCTGATCTACACATAGGATAAAATAACAGTGGCTGTTGCATCCAGCTGGCATGTGGTAGGGCATGGACCCTGGTGACAGGACTCACTCAGGTCAGTGGAGAAGGTGCAGTGAATTGAAGCCATTTGGTAGATGTCTTTGAAAGAATTTCAGAAATTTTGTTGATTAAAAATAAGTTTTCAGGGGTTGGCCAGATGGCTCAGCAGACTAAAGCACCTGGTTAAGCAGAGCACATAGGCTGGGGCTTGATCCCCAGCATGCTGTGGTGGTGCACGCCTGTAATCCCAGCACTTGGGAGGCTGAAAGCAGGAGAATCACAGAGCCCTATCTCCGTAGTGAGACCCTGTACACCCTATACTAAATATATAAAAAAAGTCTTCAGCCAGATGTGGTAGTAAACACCTATAATTCCAGCACTCGGGAGGCTGAGGCGGGAGGATTGTGTCTCAAGTTGGAGGCTAGTCTTGGTTACTTAGTGAGTTTGGGGCCAGCCTGAACTACATAATGAGACCCTATCTCAAAAAAAAAAAAAAAAAAAGGAAAGGAAAAAAAATTTTTGACAAAAAGTTTTTTTTTTTTTTTTTTTTAATTTTTTAAAGTTTTGAAATACTATTCTGTACATGTGTCTTAAGTTAGGTCCGAGCAGAACTTCCTTGTAGCCCTCTGCCCATCAGTAAGTAGTAGGGTACAAGTTCAGGAGACTCTGAACACTGTCTCCTCAGTGCCTAGGAACACTGGGTCATTTGCTCTGCTTGCCCAAGCAAAGGAGAGCCAGCTCTACGTTGCCCGGAAGACTGCCCACCACTTGCTGTAGCAGCGCTGGGCCTTAGGCATGTTCATGGGAACTGGCCACCACTGGCTTAGCCTGAGGCTTTATTTCTAGAACAGCCTAACCTGAGCATCCTCAGAGGGGTAACAGAGAACAGACCACACCTCAGCTCAGGCCTACACCCTGCGTGGGGTGCCTGAGCAGGTAGTGCTGTGAAAGCCTTTGGCAGGGAAGGCTGGCCTCCAGTGGCTGCAGGTGGAGAGCCCCTCCCCTGGGAAGTGGCCACCCTTGCTCAGGGCAGAGCAGGAGAAGGCAGATGCAGTGTGAATATCACTCCCGACTTTTAATCAAGGCCCCCAGAGTGTTCTGCTGTGTAGGTGTCACAGTGCTAGAGCTTTGGGAGGAGTGTCTCCTCGTTCTTAGCAAGGTTGATCCTGGAGGCCAGACGACCCGAAAATTGTCCAGGCAGTCAGGCAAACTGGTGAAAGCATTCTAAGAGGGAAAGTCATGGGAAGCAGAATGGGGGTCCTTTATGAGGAAAGAGGAAGGAACTCTGGGGAAGATAGAATGGGCCTATCAGGACTGTCACCACCAATGTCAGCAGTGATGTTGATTCTTGATAAACATCTGTCTGTCCTCAATGGTGGACTCATTGCAGCATTCCAAGATATGGCTGGCAGAGCCAGTTTTTAAAACAGAGCTTTGTAGCTCAGAGAGAAGGCCTGGGGGGTGGAGACTGAGGAGAATATCAGGGTCAGGCTGAGAAGACCCTGTACCCTCACAGCTGAGAGGTACGTGTACACAGGAGAGCAAGTGTGGGTAATCAGAAGCATATTCGACTTTTTAGTGCCTGGCTCAAAGTCAGGCTAAATTCTGCAAAACAGAGTATCCTGTGGGCATCGCTGCTTTAAACAGGTGACCCTAAAAAATAAAACAGGTGACCCTGTTCCTGTGGGTAGACCCTGATGGTGTAATGAAGATTCCTAGGCCTGGATGGGGTTTCTCTGTTCTTATCTCAAATTCACCCATCTTGGGGTTGGGTCTGCCAATTTGAGACTGTGCTCTGATCTATAAAGCAGGCCTGGGGGACCTGGCTCCCCTTCAGAGGATATTCCAGGGTACCGGAAGGCTTCCTCCTGTGACTGTCAGGGGCAGGAGGAGCTGATGAGCTATGAACATGCTCCAGAGCCAGCTTGAATAGCCATGTAGGTGCCAGCTCTGTTTGGGTTGTTGCCTCAGTCACCAGCGTGTCAGTTTGCTGCTGTCTGGAGAGTGTGACCGGTGTAGGCTCTGGCCACTGCCAGCCCTTGAACCCTCTCTTCTTTCACTACTTCCCTAAAACACCCCCACCCCACCAGGGCACACTTATCCCAGCCAGAAGAGCCAGAGTCCCCAGTGCCCACAAAATCCATCTTTTCAGGAACCAGGGGTCACAAGATACTGGCTGTCCTAGTTTTCTCAAAGTGTCACATGTGATTTTTCTAGGATGCTCCCGTCCTGAGATGAAAATGGAAGCAGCTTAGCAGCACTCTATTTTTTTTTTCTTTTTTTATTTATTTATTTTTCTTGTTTCAGAACCTTTGTTTGTTTATTCACTCATTTTTTATGGCCGGCTCAGCCCGCCCCGAGGGCAAGGCTGGCGCAGCATGTGGTGCCGGGGATCGAACCGCAGTCCCTGAGGCCGCCCAAGCTCCCAAGCAGGCGCTTTAGACCACTGAGCCATCCCGCCAGGCCCCAGCAGCACTCTACAGAGTGGGCTGTTACAGTATCCTGGACATCAGCTCCCTCATCCAATCTTAAGTAGAGAGGTGGCTCAGAGTTTAGTATAATAGTCATGTTGCTCCAGGTTGGTTCTCAAGAGTCCCTGACTGATCATACTTTGGGGAGAAGCCATTTGAGGGAGGAAAACCAAAGGAGGCAATGTGGGACCCTCCTAGGATGGGCAGAAGCAAGACACCTCACCACCATAGCAAGCCAGCTATGTTCTCCTATAGTGGACTTACAGGGTACCAAGGTAGAAAGTCCCCTATTCGTGGTTGGTACCTCCCTACTCACATAAGTGCCTTAGCATTTGGTGGCCTCTGTCCCTTTCCTCCAGACTTCCTGCAACCCCTTCCCACAGAGGCCACAGTGCACTGCCCACATGGGATACCTGCTGCCACATGCAATACCATTGCACACAGCAAGGGTCCTGTTCTCTCCTTCCTTTAGCAGGCTGCTGCCTATTCTCCACTTGTCCTGTATGGTGAAATCCCCAATCCGTCCATCAGTGTTTCTTCCCCAAGAAGCTACGATACCCCTGTCCCCATCCTTGTTTTTGTTTTTCTGTCTTCTGCTATGCACCTGAGCTGGGGATACCAAGTAAGTTGAGTTGAATGCTCTGTCACCTGTCCATGAGAGCCAACTGTCTCACTGAGATCTTGGCTTTGCCTCCTGGATTTGCTTCCTGGTTATGGGAATTGTGGGCACAGCCTTATGAGGCATGCTTTTCTCAGAAAGGACCTGGTAGGCACTGTAGCCCGTGTTAGCCAGAGCCCATGTGTGTCCTAAATCCTCATGTCTCTGTGGATTGGACTATGATACAGCACAGCTGTCTGCTGAGGTGAATGTAGCACTCAACCTAATGACCAAATTCTTTGAATCAAGTCCTGGCCTGGAAACATTTCTTTTCCTCTTCCCCATCTGTCATTTAGAATAGTTGGATACTCTGACATCTGGAGATACCTAGGTTATGTAGTGCAGGCTCACCAGCTCTGAGTACCCAAAAGCTCTAGTTCTAGAAAAAACAAATGAGGGTGGGACATCTGAACTCCACTGCTCTCAAGGGATGCCATGTCCCTGGGGGTCCATGTCCCCAGGGAGAAGCCTTTTCCACTCTTTAAATTCTGAGAGGAGGAAAAGGAAATTTGCTGCATGGAACTGTAAGGCCCAGCAGTCTGTCATACACACTGTAGGAAAGTTGCCAAGTCACATGTCACACAAAGCCATATCCCACAGCAGCAAAGCAGAACAGTGGCGAGTCTTCTGCATCCAAAGCAGCTGACGTTTTCCCTGGCTAATAGTTAGTTCCCAGTCCAGGAGGAAGACTGAGGTTAGATCATGGTAGGATTGAGGTAACAACCAATAAGAAAGGATGCAACGGTGACCTGCAGGTTTGCATCTTTTGGGTCTTGAGAAGGGATGCTCCAGTGCACTGTTGGGGCCACCTAGTAACCCAGGCAACTCAGCTGATAGCATCTTGGGCACAGTTTGCCTGGTCTTTGGCTTCACAAAACCAGAAGCCAGTGCTTGGGGGGGGGGGTGCGGGGGTAAGAATATTTATATGTTACTGGCCACATGAGCCAAAGGCTAAGCCTTTGTTTCTAAGGAAACCGGTGGCCACCTAAGCAGGTTCCTGCTGGCCAGTAGGTGAGTGTGATCAAAATATTTTAGTGTCCTGGAGAGTCCCATCTTTTAAGCCTTTAAGAGCCCAGTTTAATCCTAAGTTACATGAGTTGCTATCTTTGGGGCAATAATCAGAGACCTGTGTCTTTGGGCATCGCATCCAGGTACAGGTGAGCAATTAAAGTCCGTGGTGCTGTCTTGCATAAGTGTTGACAAGTCTCAGGAAGCTCAGAGCTTTTGGGGACCCAAATATTATTCAAGTTTGCAAGGCAGACCCACCAGGCTTTGTCATAGTGTTCTCTTGTGAAACCCCAAGAGGTTCCAGCATGCACTAGAATCCTTCCCCTAGCAAGGCAAGGAGGGTGATGCTCACCTTATGGGAACATGGCTGCTCTGGGCCTCAGTGTAATTGCTTGTCAGAGATAATGTTTGTCTTGTGGGGCTCTAGAGAGGGATAGCACAAACCAGGGCTCAGTGTGCAGGCCGTTTGTGATATAGGAGCTGACTCTAGGAGACCACAGAGCCCAGCTGGGAGCAGACATTCCCTGAGGGATGTCTCCCAGTCTTTGCACAGGACCCCACCTGTGCTCCCCACTGCACCTTGGTATGCTCTCTGCTGATGGTGGAATGGTGCCAGCAGACTCTTTTCACCACGTGCATGTTAGGAGTGTGATCACTGGGCTTCTCCCAGACTCCCTCAGGGGCCCCATGTGCTGAGTGCAGCAACTGGTGGGCCTAGAAGCTTCCTAGATGCAGGGTATTGGTTTCCAGAGAACTGCACACTTGAATGGCTGACAGTTTTTTCTGGCGTGTGGGTGACCAGTGCGTATTCTCAGCTTCCTTTACTCTGACTTGATCTTACAGGGAGTAGATGAGGTGTGCAGTGACACAAGCATCACTCTGCCACCTGGTCCTCATGTCTATTCAAGCAAGTAGGGACAATGTTGAATGGCCAGGCTAGGGCTTGTTGCTCATTCTGTCTGAACTTGCTCTCACATGTATCTGTTCAGTGATGGTAGGAATGTGGACGGTGAGAGGCCAAATTAGGTTGAGCAGCAGTGTAGGTTGAGATCTAACTTCTGTGAGCCCTCAGTTGAAGCCTCTTGTCTGTATTCGCTGCCTAGGGGTGGCTTGTGCTCATTTGTGTCCCCTGCAAATGAGTGACTTATAGAAGCCAAGGTGTCTTCCTTTTCCCAGCAGCAAGCCCTATGCTTAGCAGGGAAGTCACCTTCCAAGGGCAGAGGATAGAGAGTGCTACATTCTTGAAGCTTAGTGCTGGTTGGGTCCAGATTGATTTGTATTGGGACCACTTAGTAGGGTGTATGGTAAGCCAATGCTGGTGGACAGGAGCTAGCCTGAGAGTAGAGTGCTTGAGAATTTGCCAGCTCAAGGAGTGGACATCTCTAGGACAAGTGCTACTAGGACTAGCTAGGTAGATCTGAGACCTTAAGAGGAGCTTGAGAGGTAGGAGAAAGCTGGCACTGAGGTGATGAGAGGGAAGCTTGTGAAGATCTCCATCTAGCTTATGGAAGAGAGTCCTTGTTTGCCTTTTCTAGGCTTTCCTCAGCAGGGAGGGGTTGGCAGGAACAGCCAATTAACAGTTCTAGTGCACTGTGCTTCAGAAGATGTGGAGGCTGCTGGGGGCGTGGTGATTGGCACTAGAGTGAGGCTTTTCCCCTCTGAACGCCTTCCCCATCTGTAGAATGGGTATTGTCCATATACTCGCTGAGCTGTGGAAAGCTGCTCCTGTGCTGGAGAGTACTGCTACTGTTCCTGAAATGCAGAGCCAGAGTGGGAGTGCTGGAGGGGTCTAGGATCATCCTGGCCCAGCCCCACCTTTCTGGGTCTGAGAGCCTGTCTGGAAAAGGAAGCTGCTTCCGGCTGCAAGTCCACTCACTAGAGGACTCACCATGGCATTTAGAAGTTTTCTCTCTGGTCCCTACTCACAGCTTGGGTGTGCTGCGGCACACACACCTGCACTGTGCCAGCCACAGGGCACTGTGAATGGCACAACTCCAGGGGGCGCCGTTCACATAAATACCACATTCAGGTTGGTGACAGCCCCAACATGAATTCAACCATTGCCATCCTGGCCAGTGTAGTCCTGGCCACAGCTTTCCACGCTAAGGCCTGTGCCCATCAACAGCTGGCAGCCGACTGGCAGCCCTCCACCACCACAGTGGCAGCTGGGCCAGGGACCCCACCAGGACTGGCCGACAGAAGTCAGTTGCGCTGCTCGGCACACATCCAGGCGAGCGCCAGCGCCCCGTCCGGCTTTGCCTGCCCCGCCCCGGCCCGCTTCGAGAAGCAAGCGAGCCTCCGCGGCCATGGCCCTGCGCCCGCCCTAGCTCTCCTGCACAGATGCCACGGCGGAGCCAGCGGGTAGGAACTTGCCCATGGCGGAGGACGGGGGGCTAAGGCCAGACCACACGACCACCTCTCTCCTCTGCCTGCTCGGGTTCTCCGCTTTTCTGCCCTTTTGTTTAGTCCTCCAGGGTGGGCTCAGGCAGCTGCCCCCCTCCCCAAGCGCAACAGGAAGCCCGTGGGCCATGGTTTCCCCCGGCACCCCTGCGGAGGAAGTTGGCTGGCTAGCGACGGGGCGCGGCGCCCCCGTGCCGGGTCAGCGTCAGGTGGGCGGCCAGGCCGGCCTAGGTGGCAGCACGCGGGGGCGGCAAGCTCCGGTGGAGTGTGCGCGCGCGTCTGCGCTGGGAGCCCCCGGCTAGCCCAGCCCGAAAGAGCCCGGGGCCAGGAGCCTGCGCGCGGGGGTGTGCACTGCGCTGCGCCGCGCGAAAGCGAAAGCCACTAGCTCAGGCAACTTCGCGGCAGAAGGCGCCGACTAGAAGCTGCGCGGTGTTGCTCCTGGGGATGGTGAGCGGGCTGCCCGGCCGGGTGGGCAGCGGCGCCCGGGCGCGGTGCTTCCCTAGCTATAAATAGCCGTGTGCGGGGGCGGGAAGATGGTGCCAGAGCTTTGCAAGTGCTGCTGGCCCAGCGCTGCTCCGGGCTGGTTTCTTGCCCCTCAGCTTAGGGTGGGTGGAGGGCTGGGGTTGGGGTTGGGGTAGGGGCTCAGCGGGTGTGGCGCAGGGGCTTCAGCACTCGTGGAAGGGGAGCTGGTCACCCGGAGTTGGCTGCCGGGCACTCCCCACGCACTTGGTTGTTTGTCATTTCTGCTTTTCCCGAGGGGGGGGGTGGCTAGTGCACGATGTCTCATTTGGCAGGAGAGACTGAAAACGGCTGGTGCCAGCTGCAGGCAAATTGCAGGCTTCCCCAGTCTCTGCCTGTGTTGGTCGAGGACTCATTACCTACAATGGCACGGGGAATCCCCTCCCCTCGGTAGCCCTGCTGGACAACCAGGATCTCGTTGGGAGGGGGGCAGGGCGCCCCTGGTGGCCTCTGCACAGTTCTGCGGACTGAGGCTGTAGAGACCAGGCGGCTTTGAGGTAGAAGCTGCAGGAACTTCCTGACCACAGGGATATTCAATCTGGCCTGCCTCAGCTGTGCCCCAGCCTTAGGCCTGGAGCAAAAGTGCTATGGGAGGAGTAGGGCCCTTAGTTTCTCAAGGCATGGAAAAGATAGGGAGTGGCCTAGAAACAGCCCTAGCCCCAAATGCCAGCACTCAGGAGCTCCAGGGCTCTAAGAGGCCTCTGGGCCAGGAGTGCTGCCCAGCTGGCCTGGCTTAGTCCTTGCACTCCCTACCTAAGAGCAAGTGGGGTGGGGCGCAAGAACCCAATGGGTCTCAGCTCCCAGCTGGCTCCCTGGCCTGGAACTGATCTCCTCTCCCACAGCAAGGTGTAAGTGAAATCATGTGTTGGAGAAGCCCTGCAGATGCCTGTGAGTACTGTTGGCCCCCAGAGACGCTGAGCTCTAGGGGCTCAGGGCCATGCATCCCTCCATACTGCCCCCCTGCCCTCTTCTGGTAGTCTTACTGTTTGAGTAGTTCTTGTGGATTAGTGGGTGACGGATGGCTTCCCAAGACTGCAGAGATTTTGGTATTTTCTTCACAACTGCTCCCAACCTCTGGGGCTACTGTCCAGATTCTGTCTCATTCCTGGCTTGGGGTCAGGTTGTAACTCTGAGGCTGTCCTGGAGCCAGCAGAAAGTTTTTGTTTTTCTGGAAACAAACAAAAATCTAATGTCCTGCCCTACAGCCTTGCTGAGAAGCTCCATCCCTATCTGTAGCTTCAGCCACTGCTTGGCACCTGGTCCTTGGTTAACAGCAGTCTGCTTCTACACCCCATGCCCACTGCCTCAGGGATTTGGGTGCCAGCATGCTCCCCTCCCTTGCCTGTTGAGAGCACTGAGTCACCACTGTGCCTATGCTTGAGCTGGGGGAGGGAAGACTGCAGGAATCCCTCTGCTAGGGGAGCAGGCTTTCCCTTGGGTACTCGCAGTGCTGTGCTTTCTGTGAACAGGGCTATTGAAGGAAGCCCTGCTCACTCCTCCCTGGGTTAGCTCCTGAATCCAGTTCCAGCCTCCACACCAGCCTGCTACCCAGTGCGCAGTCCCTGGTCCTTTCAGGTGCTACATTCTGAGCAGAGGAGAGCTTCTGCTCAGAAACACAGTCAGCCCAGGACTCTTTGTCTGGATCCTGGAGACTCAGACTCAGATGCCCACTGATCGCTCACAGTGGGGTGAATTACAGTGCAGTCATTTTGTGTTGGTTTGTGCAGCAAGATCTCACTACGTAGTCCAGGTGGCCTTGAATTTGTGGCAGTCCTTTCATCTCAGCCTCGGAAGTGCTGGGATCACAGTGGTGCTCCACCATAACTAGCTTGCTGGTTATTTTATTTATTAATTAATAGATTTTTGCTGTGTAGCTTGGCTGGCGTCAGACTCATTATGTAGCCTAGTCTGGCCTTGAACTTTTGGTGTTTCTCCTGTCTCAGCATCCTAAGTACTGGAACCACAGGTGTGTACCACCATGTTCAGCACTGTGGTCATTTCAAATGAGATGTTTTTGACAATGTGGGGAAATATGTGTGTTCTATTTACTGAGTTAAAACGTCCAGGTTGAAGCATCCACTTCCTATGCTGAGGATACTAAGTAGTGGTGCCCGCTTCCACCTGCAGTCTAGTTCTGCCTCTTGCTTCTCACCTACTTGACAGAAAGGCACCTTCTCCAGCTCCTGTCCACCCTGTGCACCCTGGCTTTCTCTGAACATCCTTTAGTCATTGTTCTCTCAGACCACTGCTCTTTGTACCAGCCTCTCTCACACTGCACCCTGGATACCTGGAGAGTTGAGCTTTTCTGCACCCTAGAAGGGGATTTATCTGTAGCATAAACTCTCCAGAGCTAGCCCAGGTGTGGTTGTGGGGCCCCCAAAGGGAACAAGACATTCCTCCTCCTCTCCTGAGACTCAGTGCCTCTCGTGGGCCATCATAAAGTTAAAGGGGTTTGGATGCCAAGGTTTATGGTTTTGACCTGGACTGTTCTTTTTCTACAGTATTTAAGCAGTTACGATGGGCAGGCACTCCTGCCTTCCTGGCCTCTCTAATGTGAAGGGGCTTCTCTTTGCTCCAGTAGCACCCCAGCAGTTCATCTTAACTCACAGATTTTGAGTGCACCCAGAAAGCCAGGCTCTGCTAGTGGGCTGGTATGAGTAGGAGCGACAGGACCCTACTGCTCCCTCTCACCAACCTCCCATCTTTGGACTACTAACAGTGCTGAGGGCAGTGGCAGGCAGCTGTTTTGTCCAAGACTCAAGCCCTTGGGACCAGCTGTTGATGTCAGAAGTTAGGGCAACCCTATGGGCAGTGCCCAAGCAGCTGAGGCTGGGCCAAGAAGGCCCTAAACAGATGCAGCCTGAGTGAGCTGGCATGAGGAGAGCCCCTTACTATAGCAGGCAGCCACCTTCCCTGTGGCTCACCCGCTCTCTGGTTCGGCTGGACCCCTAGAGGGCTGTTGGCAGTGCACTGTCTTTCCCTTCTTGGTATCTTTACACAGCAACCAGTGACTTCTTCACAGTTTTTCTGAGTGATCATGAGTGTGGTCACTCACTCCATCCTCTGCCCTCCTGCCTGCATCCTGCTGGGCATCCCAGCAGGGTATGCCTCTGAGAATAGTAAATCAAGGGAAGGGCTCACATCTGTATGTTGGGAGAGTTAAAGGAACGACAGGTTAGGCAGGCCCAGCTGAGAAGCCCTGAGAAGACCAAAGCAAGAGGCCTTTTCCTATATGGAAGGATCAGTGTGGCCCTTGGTGCCCTGGTGCTAGTGCAGGACACTGGCCACTCAGCACTTGCCCTGTCTGTTGGCAGGTTCTCCACTCCAATCCCACCCTGTTGTGGGTGTTCTGGGTCTTAGAAAACAGTGGGCTTAAACAAGTGATTTGGGCATCAGTGCTTACGTTCTCCGTTCCTCTGTTTCTTCATCTGTATAGCAGTCCAACTTCTTCATTTGGGAGCGTTAAGCAAGGATGCTGGGGAGGCCTGAGCTAGAAGAGTCTGATCCCTGTGCCACTTTGAGGTCTCTGGATAGTTTTAAGTAGGTGATGTGAATTCAGTTTCCCTGTTTGGGAATTGCAGGCTGGATTTATTACACACTTAGACTGTCCCTGCCAGCGCGGATGTGGGGTAATCTGAGCCCTCTCTCAGTCCTGTGCCTTGAGCATCCTCTGCCCTGCAGCAAGCCATGCCTCAGACCTAGTACAGTTCCCAAAGGGTTACCTCTTGTGCCCTCCCTGCTGTCCTGTGGTGGCATTTGCAGGTGGCACTTGCTTTCGGAGAGGGTGTCATATGTGCTTTTGGAGCAGAGGAGGCTCTAAGAGGATCCATAATGGAGAGGTGGGATCTGCGAAGGTAACAGATGGGGATGGGTACCTGTAACCTGGAAGCCCCAGCGATAGCTTTAAGCTTTGCTGTCAAAATTTACCTCAGCAATGGGCCGGCATAGGGAAGTGGGGTTCGCTGTCTATTTGAATCTATAGTCTTGGGTTACTGAGTCAGTCTGCAGGCAATGTCCTGGGCCCTGAGCTCTGGTTTAGCCAGTCCACAAAACCAGGAACAGTGTTTCATACCTGCAGGAACCACTACTGTCTGGTACCTCCCTAGGGTACCACCCACTAAGGTTACCATGAGTAAAGTCACATCTCCCCCTACCTTCAGTGCCCTCATGGGCACCAGCACAAGCTGTCCTAGCAGCCTCGCCATTTTCCCAGCCTCAGCTCCCCTGGGAACAGCTCCATAGCCCTTCACACCACAGCAACTGGACCCCTAAGCTTGCCCACTGCAGGACACAGCTCTGAAAGTTCTGTAGGCTCCAGAGCAGAGAGGACATCTGAGTCTCAAAGCTGTAGGAAAGGCTTGAGAATTCATATCAAAACCTCTGCCCAGGGCCCGGCGGGATGGCTCAGTGGTCCAAAGCGCCTGCTTGGGAAAGCTTGGGCGGCTTTAGGGACCATGGTTCGATCCTTGACACCACATGGTGTGCCAGCCCTGCCCTCAGGGCGGGCTGAGCCGGTCATAAAAATGAGTGAATAAACAAAGATTCTGAAACAAGAAAAATAAATAAATAAATAAAAATTAAAAAAAAAAAAAAAACCTCTGCCCAGAGTCGGAGGATCCATAAATTATTCAGGTTGCTAGAGACTGTCTTGATGACCTCATCTGTCATTGAGAAGCCCGGAACCACTCTGGAGGTAGGGGTGGGCTGAGATGTCCCAGATGAGGCACTTGGCATGCAGGCGGAGCCTTGAACACAGTCCTGGTGTTTGTAAGTGTTTTGAGGCTCAGTGCAGGCCACCAACTGCCTGAAGCACTCTGAGCAAGCATTAATCCAGCTGTGCTGGCCATCAGGGAGCTGGTCCTGGTGACACCAGGGTGCAGGAGTTCAGTGAGACAACTCCAGAGCTAGCCTATGTGTCTGTGGAGGTGGGAAAGGACATCCAGGGGAGGTCTAGAGCAGCAGGCCTGGGTGGTGGCCTGGTGTGGGGCAGGGGCGGGACTAGGAAGGAACCATGAGAAGGGGAGCCCTGTCCCAGGCCTGCCCCTGTGGGGTCTCTGTTGCTCCTGCCTCCCCGTTTTGCTTCTGGCTGTGATCATCTGGGGGGCTATCAGGCTCCTTCTACCCTGCGTTGTACTGCCTCCTGTCCATCCTCAGCCAGGCCTCATTGTAAGCACTGCCCATCCTATTCATCAGGCCCGACTTGGCTCCCCTTTTATCCCTCCAGCAGGTCCCCCACACTCGAGAGCAGCACACACCTGCACCCTATGGAGTGGGTACAGCAGGGACCTTGCCTTGTAGGGCTGTGGTGAGGAAGATAGGGCAAAGCTGGTGCTCTTTTCCTTGCTGCTGGGTGCCTGTCCTCACCCTGGGAGGCCCTCCCCAACACCCTGCTCACTGGGTGGGGGAGGGCATAGCTCACTCGGTGAGGGAGAGGTGGTTCGGGCCAGGTCTGCTTTGACTCTTCCCACTCCCTCAGGGAGGAGCTTCCTGACTCAGGCAAAAAGTTTTAAGTTGTTGGCTTGCTTTTTACCCTACTGGCTCATGACTCTACCTGATGGTTCTACTCTCAGGCTCGCTGTCCCTCATGGCCGCGGAACTGGAGCCACTTCACGCCAGGACTTACTACCATTTGTCCCCATCCCCATGCTGCTAAGGGAAGGAGCTGGGTTAGGATCCTGGGCTCACTGTGTTGGCTGCATTCCCATGGTTTTTGGGTGGACAGAGAAAGGCCAGGGGCCCAGTCCTGGGATGGGAAGGGAACAGGCCCTTTAAAGATGGGAAGGAGGTGATGCTCAGCACCTAGAGGTTTCTACTGCTGCTGGCCCAGGCTGTTAGGAACTTCTACTAGTGTAGGTATGTTTCCCCGCTTACATCTAATGTGCTTTTGCTGCCAGTCATCTGCCCTCCACCTCTTGTGAGGCCCTTCTATGGCCAAGGGCCCAGGTTCCTCCCTGAACCACCTTCACCCAGGGAGCAAGGCCTGAGCTGCCTTTGTTCTCCCTCTGCTCCGGACCGGAAAGTACTCAGAGTGAACCTGGGACCCCACCAGAGTGAGCAGCTGTCCCAGAGACCAGACAGGTGGATGGGAACAGTTGAAAGCCCAGCCCCAACAACAGGGGAGAGGGAGAGACAGGAGAAACAGAGTATATGGCTTGGCCTGTGCAGCCCAGTCCCCTCCCATAGGACCCTGTAGATATCACAGATGTTCCCTGCATGACCTGGGATGACCATCAATTTCCAGTACCAGTCTCTCGGCATTTTTGCCTAGCTTCAACATGAGAATGACTCTGTGCCCAGACCCCCGTTCTAGATGGGCTAGCAATGCCAGGCTAGCCCTGCATAGTCCTGGTTAGTCCAGGTAACCATATTGCAGGCTTCCTGGCAGTTTTCTCCAGATGTTCATTGGCTCAGTTTGGCATATGCCCCTTCCCCCCAGCAACAGACTAGTGCTGTATCCATTTCCTGAATTTGGGAGCTAGAGTTTGGACTCACTCACTGCAGGGCCTCTGTGCACCGTACCCATCCCCACCTGTCAGACCTGCTGTGCCTCTCCAGCCCACCATACAGGGAGCCACGTGTGCTTTGTCTCAGGCAGGGCCTTCTCAGTCCCCTTTCTTGCAGGAACGGAGGAAAGGAGGCTGTTGCTGGGCCAGGCCAGCAGCTTTCAGCAAGTGTTGCTTAGACTGTGCTGTTGCTTGCAGTGATTGCCTGCCGGTCACTGCAATCATTTGTGGCCACCTTCCCCTGGAGCCTGGAGCTCGGAAGGGCTGCTACCTGTGTGCACAATTGTCTGGAACCTGTCCTCTGCAGTTGAACATGGAAATTTCCAGGGTGAAGGGCTAACAGGAAGATTGGGGGGCTGTTATTCCTCAGACAAGTTTCTGCAGAATCCGTGCCCTACAAAATGGGAGGCACAAAGCCCTCCTCAACCCAAGGGTGCCTTCTGCTCTGCTCCGCCAGGTTTGTGTCTGGGCCCAGGGACCCGGCACAGAAATAGACCTGCTCTGGGCCAGTGCATACTGCTAGCCACAATCCCACCCCAGCCATCTAAGGGGTTGACCCTGGGTTGCCTCTGGGAGCCAGAGGAGGATGGCAAGCCAGGATGGCTTCAGAGAGCAGCTGATGTCACAGCTGGGCTTGGGAGGACACAGAAGAGTTGACTGGGCAGAGGAGGTGGAGGAGCACTGGCAGAGACTCAGGCATACAATTGGTGGCTGGACTCCCAAGTCAGGGAAAGATTGGTCTCTAACCTGATCCAGTGGGGGGGGGGGGGAACCACTGTGCACAGGAAGGAGCAGAGGGTGGAGTCTATGAAATCCAAGGTCATGCGGGGCTCAGTGGTACACGCCTGTAGCCCTAGCATTTAGGATTGCCATGAGTTTGAGGCCAGCCTGAGCTGCATGGTGAGTTCAAGGCCAGCCTGTACTACAAAGAAAGACACTGTATGTAAAGACAAACAAAAGGAGAGGAAGGGAAGAAATTCAAGGCCATTTGGGGCCCTCTCGGTTGACTGACAGGAGTAAGGGAAGTGAGATCTGGGAGTAGTGGCTCATGCTCACATCTGTGACGTGGACCATGGCCCTGGGCCTCTCCCCGAGCTGTGGTAGTGGTAGAGGCTGGTGCATGCTGGAGAAACCTCCTTCATAGGCCCAAAGGATTCCTTTCCTCCGTGCTGTGGTTGTGGTGAGGGCTGACCCTGAGCCACCTCGAGCTGTGTGACTCTTAAGAAAATCATTTCCTATAGCTGTGGGAGGCTATGGTAAGACCACCTAAGTGGTGTCCGAAGAACTTCCCAAAAGGCGAGCCCTTTCTACGCTCAGAACTACTGATCCTGGTAGATGACAGGGAGAGCAGTCACACTTACACAGCCCTAGAAGCAGGGACCAGAGCGCCAGAGTCCGGTTCTTACCTCCCCACAGTAGCTGCTCTAGCTGCTCAGGGATATTCCTCTTGCCTCCTGTGTAGTGGGTGTTCACAAGATGTTGCAGAACCACAGCTCCAAAAGACATGAAATTGCTTACCTTCCTCTGTGTAGGTGGTCTAAACTCATTTCATCCTACTTGAGCATGGCTGCTTCATCCAGCCCCCCACCCCCACCCCAGGCTGTCTCCATATGAGCCAGCCTGCTCATCTGATGCCCTGTGGTACAGTAGAGAGGGTGCACTGGCTTGGGGCTAAGGATTGTGCCTGCCCCAGGTCTAAGTAGCCTCTGTCCCAGGACTGCTAGAGCAGGGTGGGCCAGCACCCCTTTGTAGGCCTCAGAGCTGGCAGGAACAGGAACGGACTCCAGACATCCCACTGTGGTCCCTGTGACAGGTGGCCAAGGTCCCCAAACTTCACACTGCAGCCAGGCCCCATGCTGCGGAAGAGGAGGCAGTGTCATTTGCAGTGCTGGTCCCTTCTGCGCAGGAATTGCCCTTAGGTGGTTGACTACAGGGACTCATTTTGGAGCCCGCTAACTCCTCTCAGGTCCTGGAAGCCCTGTACCAGAGATGGGCTCCTCAGTGCTCGTGCACTTCTTACTCCCTGTATCCATGATTGCCCTGCCCCTTGGCTGCAGCCAGGTGGTTATCAGGTGCCATGCTAGTCAGGGAGCCAGCTGGCGAAGGGCAGCCACAGCAGGTTGGGTGTGGGCAGAAGGACAGAGGAAGTTCCTCAGCAGGGAAAGTGCTCTGACTGCGGTGGCAGGGACCTAAGGATCCCAGGAGCCATAGATGATCCAGCAACCTGCTGGGGAAAGGGGTATTCAAGGGCGAGGCCATGGTGGTGTCCTTCTGTGGCAGCAGCTGCTGGAGCTCCAGCATCGCTCCCTTTGGCCCAGTGGGTCCTCCTGTAAGAGTGGGTCACATGCTTGGGTCACCACTCGTATAGAGAGATGTGTGCTTGACATAAGTGCCACCATAGGCGACTAACCGGGAGATGTGTGCAACTCAGCCATGCAGTGAGGGATGTACAGAACTACACGTATATCATTTACCACTGCTGAGGAGGGGAACTCAGGTGAGGGGCCTCACTGTGTCCTCTGACACATTAGAAGGAGTTGAAACATCCTTGACTGGGCAGAGTGTATTGGCACTGGGGCAGGTTCTGTGGAACCTCAGGCAGGGTGTCCCCAACCCCCACCCAAGCAGCCCTCCTCACAGCTGTCCCTCCTGCCTGTCATACAGGGCATCTGGCGGATACCTGTGGATGAGATTGACCGGCCAGGCAGCTTCGCCTGGCACATGAACCGCTCCATTGTACTGCTACTCAAGGTGCTGGCCCAGCTGCGGGACCACAGCACCCTGCTGAAGGTGTCCTCCATGCTGCAGCGGACCCCGGACCAGGGCAAGTGAGTGAGCTGCCCATGCACAGCCTGCCCACGCTGTGCTGCTGTGCTCGGTCATCCACCCAGGGCCCTGTCTCCACTGCTCCGACCCAGCCCTGAGGCCTGCCGTGTGGGAGCCCAGCCAGCCTTTTCTCCTCAGGGTATTCTGTCTCTGTGTCCTGGGCTCCAGCAACCTGGAGCCAACACAGGTTCGCCCTGTTGACTTGATTTCCACATCCAGACCCTGAACAACCCAGCCTCTGTTTTCCCCTTGAGTTTCCTTCTCAGAGGTGCAGCCACGTTGTGGGGAAAACAGTTCAGGTCAGAGCCACGTAGCACGGGGGAAGGCCGATAACAACTAGATGAGCACAGAGTCCCGGTCCTCAATAGGAGCCAAGAATCTCTGCACTGGAAGGGCAACAGACAGAACAGA
>PVJA010020502.1:0-36833 GCA_004027025.1 Myocastor coypus | reverse complement strand
CACAGATATCACTATGGTATGAAGTTTTCAGTTCTTCTGGGAAAATTCCCAGTAGGGGAATAGCTGGATTGAACGGAACTTCCAATTCTAGTTTTGTAAGGATCCTCCACACTGCTTTCCATAATGGTTGCACCAATCTGCATTCCCACCAGCAGTGGAGAAGTGGGCCCTCTTCTTAGTGTTTATCTCCAATCTCATGGTCCCTTCACTGGCCCTCCAGAATCCTGTACAATACCCCAACTACGCTACTCCATGCTGTTCTAGGCACTCAGCCACACATCTGAAACCCTCAGCCTGAAAGGCTCCCTCACTGTGGGAACTCCACCTCTTCTCCTGGGCCCTGGTCAGGATACTGGGACAACACTGAAAAACAGACTTCTGTTTTATTGTCACTCCAAGTTTCGCAGGCACTAATCCCCCACACTTCCCTCAGCATCCCTTATTACTCTGTCAACTGCTTCTCCAAGGAGACCAGGAGCTCCTTAAGGTCAAGGAAGGCCTCTTACAAGCTCATCTCCATACCAGTGGAGCTGTGACATTATCCACTAAAACAATAGACAAAACACTAGGTGAGGACAGGAGCAGCATATAGGAAGTTTCTTTGTGACTCCAGGCAGAGCAGGGGCTGTGTCCTTCAGGGAATGACTGGTCTCCACTGCTTCCAGCTGAGAAGCATGCATGCACGATGTAAGCTGCCCAAAGAACAAAGTGTCCATGCTGTAGGAAACGAGGAGAGAACCTCTAGCTGGGCCACAGAGCTCCTCAGCAAGCCCTCAGCCTCACCTTTCCTCTCACTGGTACAGGATCCACTTTCTAGAGAAGAGAAGCACACAGGAAGGACACTGCGCACCGTGCATCCACCTGCATCAGCAACCCCGTCTCCTCTGGCTGATTCAAGCAGCCCTCCAGTCTCGTGGCCCTCACATCCACACATCACCTCTATGCGTTCCCCTCTGGGGTACTGCCATGTTATTCCTTCCACCACAACACAACAGAATACTCTTGGGACTTCAACATGCAGTCCAGAGATGGGCCAATTTCTCTTCTCCCCTTTGGGGCAGAATTTCTAAGTTAAGAACAGACCAAGTCTGATCCTAGTAACTCTTTCCTAAACTTGACAGTCAGAATTTACCCGAAGGTCCAGCCAAGCAAATCCTAAGGAGGGCCAGGGCTAAACCCTATGACTGGCTGTGCCCCTGGGCTTCATTGTGAACAGCACTCAACAATCTCATGCTTACAGTTCTCCCTTTGGCTTAGTACCAGCCCCAGCCAGCCCCTCTTCCTCTGGCAGATGCTGTACATGGTAAAGCCCTGAGCTTATCCCTATCTAGTTCCCAACCCAGCTTCCTAGCTCAGATTTGTTGCTGAAGCCCAACACACATCCTGTCTTCTTGTCACTAACACAAATGTGAACAGTCCCAGTTTAAAATGGCAAAAATAGGGCTGGGGAATACAGCTCAGTGTCTAGCACCTACCTGGCTAGTGCAAGGTCCTGAGTGTGATTCCTGGTACTAAAATGGCATGACATGACATAACATGACAAAAACCTACTTGTGACTTCTCATACCTGCTTTCCTCATCTTCTTTTCCCTCCCAGTTCACTGACAACTTCGTTTTCCTAATCACTCAGGGGTCTCTGAAGGGATTCTTGTGAGGATCCAGCAGGATCTGATTAAAGAAGCACTCAAGGTGGGAAACGTGCTTGAGCAAGGAAGGAAATGAGAGAAGATGGAGCAGCACAGAGAGGTGACTGACCCAGCCCAAAGACAAAGGCAGTGCCTATGTCATAATCACAGAGACAGGATCAAGGGAAAAGATAAAAACCATCTGTAATACAAAACACACAAATGTGACATTACATGTGGCAACAGAGAAGGGAGAAACTTGGAAGGAGTTCCCTTTTCTGGACAGCTGAAAATGATTGCTTCTGTTAACTTCAGGTGTCCTGTGGACATAGTCCATGGAGATACTTAGCAAGTGGCTGGACAGAGGTCCCATGTTCAGGAACCAACAGAACAGAGGTGGGTACATGAGCAAAGCTGGGAGAACAAAGGAAATCCAAAGATGTCACTGACACTGACAGAGGAAACAGAAGAGTGGGCTAAGGCAAGGATGGATGAACAGTCACCGGTGTATGGGTTGCAAAGACCCACTGGAAGCAGGTATTAGGTCACTCGCAACCCTTAGGAGCACAAGATTGGGGAGGGTCAGGGACATGAGGGCTACAGGACAAAATGAAATAGGAAATGGCTATGATTTGTGTATAGGTTTCCCCCTAAAGCCTCAAGCAGTCGTGGGGTGGCTTCTGGAATTTCTGATTGGTTACTGTGGGTGCTGCACCTCCCCTGGGGCAGGCAATTTGCATTTCAATGTAAGGAAGGAAGAGAAGTTAGCTGCTTGAGTTGCTGCTACCACTCCCTGCTCTCTTGCTTTTGCTTGCCACCAGGAAAGGTTGCTCTCTGCCCTGTGCCACTCTGCCTTGGAGCCAGCTGAGTATGGACTGAAACCTCCAGTAACTGTGAGCTAAATAAACCTTTCCTTCCCTCATTTTGAGTGTCTGGTATTTGTCCCAGCAATGAAGGAAGAATAAGACAGAAATAAAGGCACCTCTGCCTGGCACTCATTGCTGCACTATCCACTGTGCAATCCAAAGTGACTAGAGAGAGAACTATTTAGAGACTTAAGGGAGAAGAGGCTGTTCCTTCAGGGGATCCATGTATATCTTTTGTTGTTGTTGTTGTTTTGCGGTACCAGGGATTGAACTCAGGACCTTGAGCTTGCCAGGCAAGCACTTATTCCACTGAGCTGTCTCCCTGGCCCCTCCATGTGCATCTTTAGACTGACCAGGAAAAACAATAAATACACAGGGCAGCAGTGTTTTAATCATCAGAAAAATTACGTGCACTGAATCCTCCCTCAGCAGAACATTCTCTGCTTTCTCATAAATGAAGGACAAGTAAGATACCAGTAGGAATGGTTTAAGGGTTGTTACATGGAAAGGCCAATTAAAACAAAGATATCTTTAAAACCCCCAAGGAGGGCCCGGCGGGATGGCTCAGTGGTCTAAAGTGCCTGCTTGGGAAAGCTTGGGCGTCTTCAGGGACCTCGGTTCAATCCCCGGAACCACATGCTGCACCAGCCCTGCCCTTGGGTTGGGCTGAGCCGGCCATAAAAATGAGTGAATAAAACAAATAAAGGTTCTGAAACAAGAAATAAATAAAATAAAAAAATTCAAAAAAAACCCACCAAAAAACAAAAAACAGTTAAAAAAAAACCCCCAAGGAAATGAGTATTTTTTGCTTATGATCAATGTAAGGTGAAGAACAGATGGTTTTGTCCTTTTTTGCCATGAATGCCAAAGATTTGCGACACATTTCCACTCTGATTTTCAAGATTCTTTAACGACTGTGTTATCTACATGAATGGGCAAGACAGGAATGCCTGACACTAATCACAACCTATCTTGCCTGCCCATATCTTTTACCTATACACATTTTCCATTTTGAAATGGGAACCTTTATTCAATTCCTAAGGTATACTGTAAGCCAAAGAACAAACACATAAACTTACCAGGGATTTCTTCATTTTCTGCTGCTCTTGGAAATGTGGAAGACAGTAAAAGTGGTGACAGATCTGGGAAAGAAAAACGCAAGCAGGGTCATTACATGCAATCTGTCCTACAAATGTAGGAATGTCTTTTATGAAAATCTACCCAAAAAGTTCCTAGAACTTCCTCATAAGTCAACCTTACAGAATATTGTCCCATAAGGTCCTCAGAAAAGACCAGAACAAATCAAGAGCAATGTCTGGGTGCATGTCATAACCCACAGACCCTTGTAAGATTGAGGGGGCTGAGATCTCCATGGTGAAAAACATAAAAATTCTACTAAATGATTTGCTGCCATTATATGTCAGAGAAAAAAAAAATGAATTCTATCACACAACTCTCATCTAGTTTTTCACTGACTCTTAGCTAAGAGAAGAGTTAGCTAGTCTGAAGACTAGAAAACCCACAGGATGCTCTGAATAAAGGAAGAGAGTGCAATGGCTGAGACTTTACTTGTACAACATTGAATGATACAGCTCAAAGCCATCCTTTGTCAAGCCACTGGGACTGAACTGCAGTATAGTAGAGGCACATGAGCCTCGGAGTTCAAGCCCTCTCACCAATCCTCCCAAGAAACCTGGTGACCTCAGTCAACTCACCCACCTGCCTAATCTCTTTTCTTTACCTACGGAGGCAACAAGAGGTCTGTCCTGCACTGCTTAAGTCTACAAGAGCAGATATGAGGGACTCTGCAGGCAGATAGCAAAGGCGGTGACGGACTCATACTGGAGCGAAAAGAGGAAGTAGTCTTCAGGTACCGCTGGAGGGCTACAGACCAACGTCCATGGCTGAGGGGCTGGACTTGGCCTTCGGAACACACCTCACACCTCTTCTAGGCAGAGCGCTTGGAGCGGCGCAGCCCGCCCTGCGCTTCCCGGACTGATATTCTCTCCGGGCGCTTCTCTGCCTTCCTCGCCCAGCGAGCTCCTGACCTTGCCCAATGGTGCCCCCATCCTCGGCCCACAACCCATGCCTCCCCGCAGAGGATCCACGACTCCCAAGAGTTCTGCACGAGGCTGGCCCAGCTGCCTTCATCCCCTCGCAGGCCCCGCTGCTCTGGAGGTCCCAGGTTGGAGCTGGTTCTCCCTGAACTCACCGTCCAGCAGAGTTGGCCTGGTTGCCGAGGTCGCCGCAAGCCGTGCCAGGTCCCGCTGCCACCCGACCGGCCCCTTCGGCCTCCGCTACGGATCGGCGCTCGCGCTCCGCTTCCCCTTGAGCCTGCGGCCAGGCGCACGGTCTCTGGCCCGCACAGCCTGCGTCCTTCTGGTGCTGCCCTCGGGGGTGTCCCTGACCCAGCACCCCCGACCACTGAAGGCCAAAGCCCAGCAACCGGACTAGCGGGAACTGGGGGCGCACCGGAAGCCAGAGCAGGCCGGAGGCAGCGCGCAGGCGTATACTTGCTCGCAGCGGAAGGAAGGCAACGTCTCAGGGTTGCGGCAGCTCCTAACGGAGTGCTGGGACTCTATTTCCCAAGAGGCTATGCGCCCCTAACTTTAGGGACCTGCAGAATGTCTCGGCCTCACCTGGCAATACACTTGCACCATCCTAGGCGCATAGGCCCCGCTGAGCGCCACACTTGTCCGCAGTCGTCTCCAGGCCCTTGCACTCTAGAAAGGGGCTTCACAGCTACTGCAATCTGGAGCCCGAGACTATACTTTTAGAACCAAGAATCTGAAAAATGGAAGAAAAAGATCGTGTTCCCTTAACTAAAATGCTAAGCAAAGACTTCTCTCAAATGCTAGGGTACCGCAAATGTTCAACGATGTTTTCCGAGGAAGAGGGGACAAATAGAAGCATTTGTAGACCACACAACTAATGTTTACCAACAAAAGAATCAGAAAACAAACCGAAAGAAGAAAACATTAAAAACAAACAAAACCTCCTGACACCTGTGACCTTTAAGCCTTAGGTAAAGTGTCAGGTTCAGAAAATGACACCATAAAGACAATGACGTACCACTTTTGTTTTGAAATAATACAAGTATCCTTGCCAAAAAGAAAAAATAAAAATAAAATAAGCGGCGGGGGGGGGGATAAAAACTACAAATTCCTGCCAAATAAGAAAATCCTCTTCGCCAATGCAGAAAATGGAGAAAACAGTTTCACTATGGACTACGCAGAGAGTGAGACTGCGCTGCCCATCAGAGGCAAACTAAGGGGGCCGTGATAGAGAAATACCTCACCTGTTCGCAGCCCCTCAGCCCCTCGCCACCGCGCCTCTGGGCTCAAGTTAAAGGGCAGCTCTTCCCAGGTGAAAGCGTTGGACTACCATTGGCTCTGTGTTGTCACGTGACCAGCCCCCAATTCACCTGGTAATCAAAGTGATCTTCTGTACTCGTTCTTACCTTCACGTAGGGATAGAGCAAAACTTTATTTTCCTTGGAATCACCTGTTGACCGTAGCACCAAAGGCATATTCCAGAACAAATAGCTTCACATTCGCTCCATATGCTGTGTAAAGCACTAACCAAAAGAAATGGCACATTATTACTAGGCTGAAAAAGAAGTCAGCATCTATGAAAACTCGAACTGAACGAGATGCATCACATGCACAATCGTGTAATGGAAAACCCATAGATAAGTCAGCTCTGGACAGGTGTAAGTGGCCTTTTGCTAATGACTTACCACTTTTGTTTTGGAATAATACAAGTGTCCTTGCCAAATTGTTGTTTTTTGTTTTTTGTTTTAGCAAGTAGGGGAGAAAGCAAAACTACAAATTCCTGCCAACTAAGAAAATCTGGCTGGGCATGGTGGTGCATGACTATAATAACAGCACTTGGGAGGCTGAGGCAGGAGGATCAGTGTGGGTTCAATACCAGCCTGGGCTGCAAAAGTGAGCTCAAGGGCATCCTGAACTGCATAGTGAGACCCTGTCTCAAAAAGAAAAAAAGAAAAAAAAAAAAAAAAAAGAAAAAGAAAGAAAGAAAGAAAAAAAATCCTCTTCACCAATACAGAAAATGGAGAAAATAGTTTCACTATGGACCAAGCAGTAGGTCTGTGTCAAAGGTATAGACTTTTCTAAAAGGTTGCAGACCAAATTACATGGTGTGGGAAGAGCAAGAGCTGTTTATATGTGCATGTGGGAGAAATGCCCAAATTCTCAATAGGGAGCATGCTGTGATTCAGCCTGCCATCATGACATCAGTCTCAAATTCCCTGTGGCTTTCCCAGAGCTCTGAAACAGCAAAAGCGTGCTGGATTAAAAGTCTCACCTATTGGAGGTTACTGTGTAGTCTGCCACCCTGTTCCAGGCCCCCTCAGTGCCCCTTCCTCAATACTAAATATTGGTGTGCAAGGTGGGGTGCTGAGCCCTTCCTGATGCCATGGGCTCCCTGCTTCTCTGCAGCATTTCACCTCTCCTACACCATGTGAACATCTCCATGGCTGCTGCCTAGGAGGGGCTCTGTGACCAGGACCCTCCTGTCCAGCCCTTACTGCTCTTAGGTGTGGCATCTTTTACTGCTGCACCTGGGTTCACCTCAGTGGGGTAATAGTGACAGTGGTGTGAAGTAACCACACCTCCAGACCTTCCTTGCTGTGCTTTTCTGCAGGGCCCATGCTTAGACCCTTTGAAGCTGCCTGGCAAAGAGGGGCACAAAGGATGCCAGTCTGGAGCTCAAGTCCTCTGGTTGTCACCTGGCCTGGTCAACTGACCATGCTCAACCCAAAGAGGAGCCTCTTCACCTGACTTTTCTCTGGTCTTCTGCCATATGACTTCCAGCTGGTATCTCCACTGATTTGTTTTTCTTTCTTTTTTTCCATTGATTTTCAGCTCTGTCCCTTCCTCTCTGTGACACTGCTGCCTCTTTGAGGATCCCTCCTTAAACAGACTCTGGCCTCATGAAACAGACTTCTTACAGTCCTGCTGCCCACTATCCTGTTAAGTGGCTTAAAGCTCCCACTTTGGCAATGGAGCTGCCTCTGCCACGGAAGGCCTCTCTCCTTGTGCTGTAAATTCCTGTCATATGAACTTTTCCTTCTTTTTATGTTTCTTTCAGCTGGTATAGTAAGTATCTTTCAGCCAATAAGCCAAAGCTCCTGAGATCTTTTGTGCAGATTTATGTCCTTAAAACACTCAATCCTTTTCATTCTACAATAGTTCATGTTACACAATTTCACCAGTGAGGGACTCACATTTGGCTGTAGATAAAATATGTACTTATGAGCCAGGCATAGTGGTGCACACCTGTAATCCCAGCACTTGGGATGCTGAGGCAAGAGGATCGATGTGAGTTTGAGACCAGCCTGGGCTACAAAAATGAGCTCAAGGCCAGCCTGAACTACATAGTGAGACCCTGTCTCAAAAAAACACACATAAAAAAAGTGCACTTATTTCATCTATTCTTTTAACGAAAACTCTGTGTTCCCTCTTGGACCAGGAGATGCCATGAGATGGGAAAGGAGATCTAAGACACATTGGTGGAATTTATGTGCCACCAGAGCAGGCCTTGGGTTAGCTATTTGGTAGAAGAGGATTGAATATAGAGTGAAATCAAGGTTGCTCTCCTCTTGCCAGGAGACAGGCATGTGAGTGTACAATGTGCTTTATGGAGACAGGATATGGTAGTGTCACCTACTTAGGGTTAGGGGCAATCATTCTCAGGTTTTGTATCTGGGTTCCATTATTCTCCCAAGAGTAGAAGATGCTTTCAGGAGGGCTCTCTACAGCCATGTCCTTTCCACAAAGGGCCGCTCCTCAGGAGCTCTGAGCTGAGATGATGAAATGCTGAGCAAGAGAGAGCTCACCTGAGCCGGGCATGGTGGCTCATGCCTGTAATCCCAGCACTCGGGAGGCTGAGGCAGGAGGATTGGTGCGAGTTTGAGGCCAGCCTGGGCTACAAAAGTGAGCTCAAGGCCAGCCTCAATTGCATAGTAGCAAGACCCTGTCTCAAAAAGAAAAATAAATAAATAAAATAAAATAAAATAAAAAATAAATAAAATAAATTTAAAAAGAGAGAGAGAGCTCACCTGTCCTCCCCAGGGAGGTGACATGATGGTGAGTCACTCCCTGGTTGTGCGCCTATCCAAAAACTTTCTTTTGCAGCTACCTGACCAATGACATGGAAGAAAACAATGAAGTTCCTAAACAAGACATTCTTTGTCCACGGAGGAACTTCTTCACCCAGATTCCCCCATTCCACAAGCTGCACGGCTAATTCATCCACTGCATGGGCTGGGAACTTAGGATGTTCCAGGAAGAGTGAGGAGATGGGTGGGTCCTTGTGACAACTGGGAAGGATTGCTTGGATTGGGACAGATGGAAGTAAAAAGGAGAGTTGGGATGGGTGACCAGGAGGTGCTGGAGGCTGGCCATAGGGATGGTGGCCATGCAGCTCCTCATCCACTCAGGAGCTGCTTTCCTTTCCATATTCAAACTACAATACTGTGCTCTGGATGTGGGAATGAGATCACATCCTTATTCTAGGGACCCCAGAGAGCTGAGGACAGTGCTTCAAGAAGGTGAATGAGTGTCCCATGGTTTGTACAGCACTGCTGCTAATGTAGAGAAAGCAGGGAGCCCATGGGAAGTCCTCTCATGACCCCCCCATCCCATGCACTGTCTGTACATCAGAAGCCAGCCAGGTCCAGGCACAAGGCTGGCCTTGCCCTTTCCCTTCAGAAGATACCAACCAGTATGACAAGCAGAAACACATGACTGGGGGAGATAAACTGTGTGATCTCACAAAATGAAATTGCCCCTGAGGTACAGATTTGGTAGAAATCCTTCTACTCAGAGACAATGGCCATAGCAGATGGGAGCAAACCAGTGTGGATGGAATGTTGACTCATGTCCCATGTAAAAATCCATTAGCCATAGATTTTCACTTTGCTCCAGAAGTCGTATTTTCACTGTGTCATTTACTGAGGATTTATCAACCTTTTGCATAGCTGAGGGAGGGATTTATTTGTAACAAAGTATAAGTTTAATAGAGAGATATTATGTGGAACCAGCTGCATATTCAGAAATGCAAGAGAACTATCCCCAAATCTATGTGTATCCTAGTTTTCAGGCAACTGTATTGGTTAGGAGTAGAACGTACCTTGGAGTTTTTTCTGCCCCATCTTTCTACTGCAGACAATTTCTCCTCTTGAATAATTGTACATCTTCTTGAATATATAGATAAGGATGAAAAAAAAATAGATAAGAATGTTTGTCAGAATGATGAAAAATTAATAACTATTAGCATATTTGTTAGGTAAGGTTGCTTCTTATAATCAAAACAATACAGTATGTCCTTAAGCAAAGGAGTGGGAAAAGATTTGTGTTAAATTGTGTGCAACTAGCTAGATTTAGAGTGAGGTTCTGAGTTCAATCCCTGGTAACCCCCCCCCCCCGAAAAAAAAGGACATTAGAGACTGGGATTTGGGAGTCAGCATGTGAGCTCATGGTTGACATAGTGTTGACATATTAGTCATGCTTTTATCATAGTTAAAAGTCTAGATGTTAACTGCGTGGGAAGGATGAAGTTGTAAATTAAGTTGAAATGTGCTTCCTTCTCCAAAGTTGCACTTATCCAATACCTACTCCAGAGAAGAATCACCTCACCTTCTTGCTATAAAGTAGAAAGATCTGACCTAAGACATCTTAAATGAATTTTGTTTTTTTAAGTGAAGGGTCTAGAGGGTGTTAAGGGTCTCCTTACTAGATTGGACTCCTAGTGATCATCCTGTTTTCAGTCTCCCAAGAGCTGAGATTACAGGCACGCACAGCCATGCCCAGTCTCAGTTGCCATGCTGGTCCTGAGCCTGCCTTACAGGTGCTTTAATCTCCTAAGCTATTTGGCTGGCCTTAAGTGAATTTGGAATGAGGGTCACCAAAGTAAGAACCACAAGTGGAAATAACGGTTTTGGATTAGGGCTAAGAACAAAGGGGTAGAGATAAAATTGTATTTGTAAACTGCTTGAAACTCTAGTTGAGATTCACCTAGGTTGCCATTCTTCTCCTCTGGAAAATTTCCCCCAGAAATCTGACAGCATCTCACTCTTTCTTCTCATTTTCTGGGTCCATAAGAGTTGCCATTTTCAGCACAATGAACATGCTGACCTCTTATTTAGATAACTTAGTAGAATCTAGACGTTTCTAAAATGGACCAAATATAACATCAGACTCTCTGAAGCTGGGAAACCTGTGGAAAGAAAGTTAGAAGGGTGGACTAAGCATTGTGGGTATTTCTGTATTGTGGGTTATGGATATTTGACTGAATTTCTTAACTAAAAGAGTCTTGAACTGTTTTTCATGTTGGCAAAACAATCACAAAAGAAAACCCAGAACACCACCAAAGGCACCGGATTTTAACCTAGGTAAATAAAGCAGGAAATAGAGGAGGAACGTAGAGCAGAAAGCCATGCAGAGAGAGAAGGAAGCAAATTCTGTGGTTTCTGGATGATCACCCTAAATCCTAAATGAAGGAAAGGCCTCTGGGTAAGGAACACTGCCTGGGTGGGCATGGCCCAGGTGAGGAGGGAGCACACAGGCCCAGGCTTCCCTTGGCCATTTCAGTCTTACAGGGGATTTTTTTTCATAACCTAAATGCCTGATTTACGTCATAGGAAAATGGAAACAACTGAAAACAAATGGTGATGTGGGAGCTGTCCCAAGTATGGGAGGTAAGCAGGAAGGCTGAAGCTGTCCAGAGGAGGGAGGGGCCCAACAGAGACAGTGATGGAAGGTTGCAGAGCAGCATCCTGGGGGCCTGGAGCAGCAGAGAAGGGCAGCAGCTGGGGAGGGAAGTGGCTGGGAGCAACACTGGGAGAGAGCCAGAAGGAAGCAAGGCTGAAGAGGGGCAGATAGATGAGCGGAGAATAGGGGTGGAGAATGCTGTGGGGTGGCTGTGAAGGAGTGGGGAGGGCTGGAATACAGAAGGAGCTGGAAGTCTCTTGGAGAAGGGAAGGGAAGAAGGAGGGAGAGAGAGGGAGGGAGGGAGGGAGGGAAGAGAGAGGGAGGAAGAGAGGGCAGAGCAAGTGAAGACCTTGCACTGTGTGAAACAGGGACATACACCTATAAACCTAGCACTCTGGGAAGCTGAGGCAGGAGGATCACCAGTTTTAGTCTAGTTCTAGTCTAGCCTACTTAGTGATATGAGAATCTATCTCAAAATATAAAAATTAATCATCCAGATGGCTGACACCGACAACAGTTCGTTCTATAAAGCACTGTACATGGTTCCAAAGTAAATCCTGAGGAGATTTGATTGATTTTGGGAGATATAAAAACTGCATGTTTTGTTATACAGGTCTTGCTTTAACTTGCCCTTGACCACCCAGCAGAAAAGTTTAAACATGAGGCATAAAATGTAAAAGTAGTTGAGTATGCTGAGCCATAAAAGGCTCTAATAAACAGCTTCCAACATTGCTGGTTTCACCAGTAACCTACTGCAATTATGGAACATTTGACTATGAATACAACTACCTTCTCTTAGATCAAAGAGAAGAAATCTACTGTACTAATAACCACTAGAAAATTTATCATGTCTATACCCTGCGCTCTGTATGACTACAATGAGGATAACAATATGTGTTGTATCAATTATTGGGAATATATTACTAATGTGTTTTGAAACTGTCACATTGTAATTTCTTATTAAAACTAATAAAAATAAAAATAAAAATTAAGAGTTGCTGATGCAGCTCAGCATGAAGAATGAATGGGGCTGGGGAGATAGCTCAGGGGTCTAAGTGCCTTCCTGGCAAGCGCAAGGACATGTGTTCTATACTCAGTACCACATGCCATACTGGCCTCAACACTGGGTGTGATGCTGCATGCCTGTAATCCCAGAGCAGCTGGGGAGGCTGACACAGGAGGATCACTACGAGTCTGAGCTGCATAGTGAGAACCTGTGCCAAATAAATAAATAAGTAGATAAATAAATATTTTTAAAAATGAATGGAACCAAGTTCAATTCTGAGAGAGAGAGAGAGAGAGAGAGAGAGAGAGAGAGAGAGAGTTTGCAAAACAAATCAGATGTGGACCACCTGTCTTTAGAAGCTCTATGTCCATCCAAGATCTCTGTGGCTGCTGTTCTTTGTATGGCTCCATCATACCAGAACTAGAAGCCATCAGAAGCTGGAAGTCAGCATCATAAGCCCTACTTATAGTTCCAGAAAAGGGGTGCAATGTCTGTTTCTCAAAGGCCTTTGAAATTCCACATTTGGGATCTGCTTTAAAATTCTGCATCACTGTAGTAGAGACCCTCCTGATTCTTCCAAGTAGAACTTTTTACAGTGTAGTGGTATTAGATTCTATGTACCCATGTGTAGTTCTGATATAACTCTGTAATGTAAATCATATCCAGCCAGACTGTAGAATGTTAGTGTATGCCCATACAAGAGAGACAAAGACACGAAAATTGTATAAAAGGGTGCAATTATGCCATCTTCAGCACTTAGGCACTGGATAAGAATCTGCTGAGTCAGGATCTAAGAAAAAACCCTGCTTCCTGGGAAAAAGGCCTCAGTGTTCTGTCTAACAGGAAACTCCTGTAGCATCTGTTCTAGCAGATAACAAAGACAGGGTCTACACACTGAGCTACATTCTGAGCTGTCTTTACTTTTTTCTATTTTAGACACAATCTTCATAATTCAACAAGCTTCCCAGACAAAGCTAAACTTGTGATCCTCCTAACTCAGCCTTCCAAGGTGCCAATTTTAAAGTTCTTACCAACATGCCTGAGTTAGAATCAGAGGCAGAGCTGGAGGAACACTCAGGGCAAGAGGAGGTGAGACTCTGAATCACCTCTGTGGGGGAACCCCAGCCTTTCACCTTGGTCCTCTGACTCATGTGAAAGACTGAGGGGCCACTGGAGTCAAGATGACCAGGAGGGAGAGGGGCAGCTGCTTTGACTTCACTCCACAGGAAGGCACAATACCCATGTTGGTGGCCTTGCCACTAGAAGAAGAGGGAGTATGGATCTGTTGGGCTCCACGAGGAACTGCAAGAAGCATGGATGGCTGAACCCTGTGCCATTCCACACATGAGAGTTTCCTGAACAAGCCATATGGATACCAGAGGAAGAGGAAGCACCCATCCTCAGCGAGCACCAGAGCTACACACCAGGACACCAGGTGAGAAGAGCCTGAAATGCACCTCACTAGCTAGCTAGCAACACAAGAGGACTGTGCTTCTTTTTCCATGCAGAAGAGCACAGCATAATCCAAGGATTCTCTGTTCCTCTTTGGACAGAGGGAGACAAAAGACCTCACACAGGTCTTCAAACATGTCCCTCTGGTGATCAAAAGCCTGCTTGTACCAGGCTAGTGTCTCACACATGTCTTGCTGACTTTGCTTGATGCATAAGCTTTCAGCACTAGGTGGGTGACAGGGTCACTTTCACTTCTTAATGGGATTCTCAGAGAAGTAAAGACATGCATGCTTTCTGAGTTTCAAAGGGGTGCATTCACGTGTTGTGGGGACACATTTCTAATCAAAGTTACTAATCCAGCAGATATTGCTGCTACCCAAACCCTCAGTTGCTCCTTCAGCAGTCTCAGGACTGAGCCCTGTTCCCTGCCATGGCCTTCTTCCCTCTCTTTCCATCTACCTCTGTGGGACCCTATAGCTGCAGCAAGAAAAAGCTGATCTGGGTGAATGACCTGTAATAGGGAACCTCCAAATGATATAGGGAAAACTGATCTCCCAACCTGAAAAGTACCTGGTATGAATTCATGTTCTCTAAAACTGAAGAATGAATTTTAGGAACAGAGGTAATGAGCAGAACATATTTATTGAGAGAAAGAAAGCTCCTGTCCGAGAGAGGGACAGGAAGCGTCTCCCAGAAACTGTTTCTTCTGGGGACTTTTACAGTGTAAAACCATGCGGTGGGTGGGTCTAAGGTGGAAACCATGGAAACTCTTAGATGGGCATGAGGTGGGACAAAGTTACGGTCAACTAATGAGGTTACAAACACCATTGCTCAGGTAAAATTGATTAAAGCCAATACCGAATGGGGAAGGGAGTCACATAACAAGCAGGTTTGAATAGGAACAAGGTCTCTTCCTGTTGGGGGTTGGGTTACTGGCTCATTTAGGCTCTTTCAAGGTGATTGATACCTATTTAGAATATCAATCCCTGATGAACATTCCTAGGGAAGTACGCAGCTGCTTTTGTTTCTTCTTTTGTCTTGAGGTCTGGTCCACAGCAGAGGTATCTGTCTCTTATAAAGCTATGTAGTCACCTTGTCTTCTATCTTGTCTCCTTGAAGACCTGGCCCTGTCTGCCTATAATATTTCTATTTAATTCGGCTGCCTGCAACACTATCTGGAACCTTCTTGAGGCATGCTTGGTTCTCCTCCCAATTTTTTGTCTTATGGCAAAACCTGTTGTTGTAGGCAGCTGAGTTAGTGAAATAATAGTGTCTCTAGCACTTTCATCTTTTTCAGATTTCTCCTGTCAGGGTGAACAAGTGACATTTTTTATTTCCAGTCTGACTTATTTGCTTCAACCTCACGGTCTTCAGGTCATATATAGATATCAATATGTAGATAGATGTAATAGCTAAGCTAGAGTGATTCATGTTGATGTATGTGTACCTAAGGAAGTCAGCCCCTAGAGGTGATAATGAAGTATAGGCCTGAGGACCTGTTGACCCACATAGGAATGTAGTTAATGATTTCATTCTGCTAAAGTTTGGAGGAAGTTCATTTAGACCTTGTACTCAATCTATTGTCTAGTTAGTTTGTAAATTGTGCCTGTACACATTGGTAGGTTACAAATGATTAATTTTAAAAATCAGTGCATGCTAAGTGGAAAGTAGTTTCTGCACAAAACCCTGTTCTCTGTCATTTGGCATGCTTCTCTGTCTTTTCTCCTGTGTGAGTTGAAGTCAGGAAGGCCCTGAGCTCGGTATTAAAGGCTCAGATTTAAATTCTAATTTGGAGACGGGCGTGGTGGCGCACGCCTGTAATCCCAGCACTCGGGAGGCTGAGGCAGGAGGATTGGTGCGAGTTCGAGACCAGCCTGGGCTACAAAAGTGAGCTCAGGACCAGCCTCAACTGCATAGCGAGACCCTGTCTCAAAAAGACAAAAAAAATAAATAAATAAATAAATAAATTCTAATTTGGACTCTGGTCTGGCCTTTGTTTGAAAACTCATAACAATTCCCATGAAGAATAAGCAAGGTCCCCATTTTACCCACAGCATGAAGGTGACCAGTAAGGAGAAAGGGCTAGAGAACCAGGCAGGAGGGACTCAGGAAGGAAGAGATGGAAAGAAGGAAAGACGGGAGACAGGGCAAGGATGGTCAGTGAATACAAAACCTACAGAAGAGGAAAGAGGGTTAAGAGATGAAGTCTAAGGATGGACAGGGGAAGAGCTGACTGAGGTACAGCTCCTCCAATCATGAAAGAATATCTGTGAGAGAAAGGTTATAGGCATAGGAAGAGGGGATAATGACTAGAAAGTTTAAGGAAGGAGCAGTATCTGTGGAAGTGTCTAGAGTGGAAAAAGTTGTGAGTTTATTTGGAAAGAAGATTTGTGTTGGGATGCTCAAAGGCTGATTTCCAAAGACACGTGCTTCACACTATACTTGGGTTTCTTTCCTCAGGCCTGTGACTAACACCCAGGCCTCAAGGTCAGACCTGTGTTCAAAAGAAAGCAGAGACCAGTCCTCAGAGATTGAGGAGAAGCTGCAGGTTAACAGCCTGCTTTATGAGCTATAAGACACAGGACAGTTCAGCCTAGAATCAAAATGTAAGTAAAGTAGGAGCATCAGGCAGAGTAGGAAGAAGATCCAAATGACCTCTGCTGGAGACTCCCAGTCTTAAGCCTTAGTCCTCTGACTCAAAGACAGAAGGCTCACTGGAGTCCAGGATGACCAGGAGAAGGAGGAGCAACCAGCTGCTTTGACTTCACTTCACAGGAAGACACAAGACACCCATGTTGGTGTCCCAGCCACTAAAGGAAGAGGAAATATGCATCTGGCATGCTCCACCAGGAGCTGCAGGAACCATGAGATTTTTAAGTATTGAGCCTGCAATATGTGAGGGTGTCCTGAAGAAACCATGGGTTCAAGAGGAAAAGGAAGTACCTGTGTTCAGTGAGCACCAGAGCTGCAGCAGGACACTAGATAAGGGGAGCCAGGACTGCTCCTCTGATCTGGCTAGTTAGGAACACAAGAGAATTGTGTTCAATTCCTTTGTCGTGCGGGAGAGCACACTATAAGCCAAGAGCTCTCTGCTCCTCCTCAGGCAGAGGTAAACAAAAGACCTCACACAGATGTTCAAACATGTCGCCATGGTGACCAAAAGCCTGCTTGCACCAGGCTAGCGTCTCACACACCCCTTGCTGAACTTGCTTGATGTACAGGCTTTCAGCACTAGGTGGGTGACATGGTCATTTTCATATCCTGATTGGTTGCTCACAACAGAAAAGATATGCATGCTTTCTATATTTGGAAAGGAAGCATTCATGTGTTATGGGAACACCACTGGGCGCTAACAGTTTCTAACCATGGAGGTAATTACTGCTACACAGAACCTCATTCACTTGATTCTCCAAGGGTTTCAGGGCTGAGCCCTGTTTGCTATCAGCTGAATGGCCTTCTCCCCTCTTTTGACATCTGCCTATGCAGGTCTCTATCTGGAACCTTCTTTATAGAAGCCCAGTTTTTCCCTCCATTTTTTGGCTTTTAGTGAGTATCATACCAGGTTAGAAGTTAAAGCTTTCTTATTTTCACAGAGGATCCTGTAATCTTGGCTACCCTGGGCCAAGAAGCTGAGGGCATCTGTCAAGGTGAGGCCCTTGTTCCCTGAGCTGCACCTCCTCAAGGCATAGCCACTCCCACAGCCCTTCTGACTGTGCACATCTCGAGAGCTCCCACTTACATTGTCCACTGCCCAGGATCCATATGAGTTGGGCATCTACTTTGATCAGTCCCTGGTTTTCTTTAAAAACTGTATGGGGGGGGGGGCTGGGGAGATAGCTCCGAGGCACAAGTGCCTGCTGGGCAAGTTCAAGGTCGTGAGTTTGAACCCTGGTCTCACAAAAAAAAAAAAAAAAAAAAAAACTGTATGGGGTTCCCTCAATGACTGAGTCCTCGGGGGTGCCAACACACCCCCCACTTGCTTCGAGTTGCCCTTTCTTACTAATGCTGTGTGAGGCCCACAGGATTGCAATGCCTGATCTCAGAGAAATATTAGCTTGATAGTTGGGCACCACAATCTCCTTTCCCCTCATTACTCTCATTTGCCAGTTTCCTTGAGACCTTGAACTGCCCACATAACCAGGCCCCCAGCACTGGGGGGTCCCCTCTCAGGGGAGTCCTGCCTGGCTTCATTCCTACCCCCTGTTTCTCCTATTCCAGTTCTGTGGCTGTGAATGTTCTGCTTGCTCCAGGCACAAACTCTGGGCCATGGTAATCTCCTACTTCAGCCTGGCATCACCCTGAGGGGAAGAAGAGTAGACTCTAAGGTGTGCTGTGGTTTGACACCTGTTTGTCACACTGAGAATGTATAGAAGTGGCAGGTGGGAAGAAGGTACATCTTATGGACGAAATAATTTCCTAAATGTTGAAGTCCAGAATACTAAGCCTGAGGAAATATAGAGCTCCCCCAGACAATAAAACAGGAAGAAGACACTCATGGTCAACAGGATTACATGGAGTTATTTCTGACTCTGGTAAGATTTTTCTGTAACTCCAAGCAATGCCAAAGTTGGACCTGCCCCCTTCTCTGCCTTGACAAGACAATGTCCCTTTCACATCCTCCTTTGAGGGCAAAGACCTTAAGAAGAAAATGTCCTCTGCTGGTGTTTGCTCCAGTTCTCATTCCTAGCCAGAGTACTGTATCTGTGTTTGTGCAAAATCACATCCAAATAGATGTCTGGAGCTCCTCAGTGCCTGGCTATTTTGTGTTTCCTGCTGCCTGCCTCACCTGGCCCAGGCTGGCTTTCTCCCTTTCAGTTCCCCTTCTCTGCCATCTCTCACTCAAGACACAATGCATCTGCCTTTCCTCTTTGCACTGATCCTTCCAAGAGCACTTTCCTATTCATCTGTGTTTACACACTGAATCTGAGAAAAGTTCCCATTCTTCCAGTCTGTGAAAACACCCCGACCTATAGGTCCAGCTACTCAGGAGGCCTGAGCAAGAGAATGACCTGTGCCTCCTGTGGCTTCAAGGCCATCCTCAGAAACTTCTTGTGCCCCTGTTTGAAAACCAGGCAAAGAAAGCAAAACTCCAAAGTGCAGTTCTCCATTATTGAGCTCAGAGCACCTCATTGATGAACTCTAACTCAAACACAACACTTGGGCCAGGCTGAGAATGTGGCTCAGTGGTGCAGTGCCTGCCTAGCAAGTGCGAGGCCCAGAGTTTGATTTTCCATACCAAAAAGCAAGATAGTTAAATAAATAAATAAATTCAACATTCACTGAAAAACCAAGCCACACTATACTTGGGTATCCTCTGTAGGTACCATATTCTCTCTCACATCCCTCCTTGTCTGTCCAGGTCACTCTTGGGAGGTATGTTCCCAGGCCATGGTCAATACCTACTTCAGCAGGACCAGTATCTTTTCCATGGTTGCACCAGAGGATCCACTGTCTAATGCCCTGTGAGTATTGAGTCACCACCCAAGGCCAGAATCAGCCCTGAAGGGTAAGGAGAGTAGGATACCAAGGTGCGCTGTCATTTTAAACCTCTTTGTCACACTGAACCTATACAGGAAGGAGCACTTGGCAAGATGGTGCCCAAACACTTCTCATGGGTCAACTAATTCATTGTGAAAGGATCAGCTTCCAAACACCAAGGCTAACACAGAGCTTGCCAGAAAGGACAAACAGAAACAAGCACATGGAGATACATGGAATGTTTGGGAGTAATTTCTGACTCTGCGAAGACTTCCCTATCAACACAAGCAATGCCAGAGTTCATGCTGTACCCCACCTATGCCTGGAAACGACAATATCCCTTTGACACACACCCTTCAAGTGCACAGACCTTAAGTGGAAAGGGTTCCCAGCTGGTGTTTCTTCCACTGTTGTCCCAAGCCAGGGCCTTTAACTCTGTTGCTGCATAACCACACCAAGGAGGCCAGAGTTAGACCCTAATGGATAAGGAGAATAGGGCTCTGAAGTGTGCCAGGGCTTGAAACCTGTTAGTCACCCTGAGTCAGTTTACAACCTAGGCACAGAGAAGGATATATGGTATATCTCCCACAGGCAAACAAAAAAATGTTGCAAATGTTGGAGTTCAAGACACAGAGGCTGAGGAAATACAGAGGTCTCCAGGCAGGACAAACAGGAAGAAGCCAGTTGGGGTGAACAGGTCACGCTTGGAGTTCTTTCTGGCACTGCAAAGACTTTGTCACCCCCCCAAAAATAACAGAGGTTATACTGTCCCCAAGCTCTGTCTTGACAAACTAATGTGCCTCTCAAAATGTCCTTCCAGGCAGCATAGCTCAAGGGAAACTATTCCTGCTGGTGTTTCCTCCAATGTCATCCCCTGCTGGGGGCTTCATCTGAGTGGCTACACAATCTCACATAAACAGACGCCTGGAACATTCTGGACTTCAGGATACTGCCTGCTCCTTATTTCATTTGGCCTGGGCCGAATTTCACCCTTGTAATTCCCTTCTTTGCCATCCCTCACTCAGTTTCCTGGTAGAAACTCTTAGCCATGGTCATTGCCTACTTCAGCAGTACTGGCCTCCTGCCATGGCAACATCTGATGTGTTTCGGCTACTCAGTACTATAGCACTCCCCTCCAGCTAGAGTCAGACACCAAAGAGAAGAAGAGAACTAGGACTCCAAGGCGCAATGCGGTTTGATCCCGTTTTAGGACTGAGACCGTATAAGAAGTGACATCTAGTTACAACGTGGTGTAATGCATGTCATAGGACAAATAATAAATTCCCAAATATGTGCTCTGTAAAGCTTCAGCTAAGAAAATACCGAGCTCACCAAACAGGACAAATATGAAGAAGCCACTTGGGGTCTACAAGATAAATTTCTCTGACTCTGTGAAGACTTTCCGGTCACCCTGTGCAATGCTAGAGTTCATGCTGTACCCGACCTATGCCTTGACATGCCTGTGTCCCCCTTAAATCAACCTAGTAGGAAACAGAGCTCAACTAGAACATGTTCCCTGCTGGTGTGTCTTCGGGTGGCCTTCCAGCCAAGGGTCGCCATCTGTGTGGAAGCACAGTGTCACATAAGGGAGGCCTGGAGCACCTCAGAGCTGCTGGCTGGTTCCTAATCCTTGCTTCAGGGGCCAAGGCCAAAATGTGCTTTGCATTCTCTTTCTCTCCCGTCTGTCACTCAGTTCTATGGTTCTCCAGGCCATGCTTTCTCCATTCAGAACCTCCTGGCCCTCCCATACTTCGGTATGGTTGGCCTGCTTCTCTGGCTCCACCAGAGGATGCACTGCTTCCTGGCCCTCTGCTCCTGTGCCATCCTCTGACATCAGAGTCAGTCCCTGAAGGTTAAGGTGAATAGGACTCTGAAGTGTGCTGTACTGTGAAACCTGTTTGTCACCTGAGTCAGCGTAGTCCTTAGGAGCTTACAAGGAGGCATGGTATACCTCTCACAGACAAACTGAAAACTTCACTGATCAGGCTAGATGCACTGAGGCCACAGAAATAAATACAGAGCTCCCCAGACAGGACAAATAGCCAAAAGCCGCTTTGGTGGACAAGACCGACACAGAGTTGTTTCTGACTCCGCTAACACTTTGCCACCCCAAAACCTAACAGAGTTCGTGCTGTCCCCCTCTACTGTCCTGACAAGACAATGTCCTTCTCATACCCTCCTGCCAGGGCACTGACCTCAAGTGGGTCATGGTCCCTGCTGGAGTTTCTTCCCATCTCGTGCCTGGCAAGGGGCTTCATCCGTGAGGCTGCACCATCTCCCCTGAACAGATGCCTGGAACCTCTTTCGATTGCTGGCTACCACTGCCTGCTCTGTTTCATTTGGCCAGGGATGCATTGCTCCCTTTGAGGTCCCCTTCCTTCCATCTCTAACGCAGTACCCTGGCCCTGAGTGTCCTGCTCTCTCCCTGTAGAAACCCTCGGCCATGGCCATTGCCTCCTTCAGCAGTGCCGGCCTCTTCCCCTGGCAGCTCCTGACGATCCCCTGCTACCTGGCCCTGTGAGTTGTATGCCACTCCGCACAAACCAAAGGCAAACACCAAAGAGTAAGAGTACTAGAAGTACAAGGTGTGTCGTGGCTGGACACCATTTCCTCACACCGAGACTGTGGAGAAAGTGGCAGCTGAGAAGAAGGTACCCTAATCCCTGTCCTGGCCAAAATAAGAAATTTCCAAATGTTGAGGTTCAGAATACTGAGGCTGAGCAAATGCAGAGTTCCCCAGGCAGGACAAATAGGAAGAAGCCATTTGAGCTCAAGGGGTAGCATGTAGATATTTCTGACTCTGAAAAGACTTTCCTATTGCCCTAAGCAATGCCTGAGTTCAGGCTGTAGCCCTCCTATGCCTTGCCATGGCAATGTCCCCCTCACCTAGCTTTGCTATGGCACAAAGCTCCACTGGAACATGTTCCCTCTTGGCGTTTCTTCCCGTCTCATCCCAGGTACAGGGCTTCATCTGTGGTGCTGCACAATCTCACTTAAACTGATGCGTGGAGCCTCTCCCAACTTTTGGCTACTGAGTAGTCCTGCTTCTTCTGGTGGGGCGGCATTTCTTCCTTTCAATTCCCTTTCTTCCCATTTCTCACTCAGTTCCCAGGCCCTGAGCTGCCTGCCTTCTCTGTGCAGAAACTCTGCAGCTCTTCAGATAAGACAATCAGGATGAAGCCACGTGACAATACTGGCCACACTTAGGAATTATTTCTGACACTACTAAGAATTGTACGTGACCCTAAGCAATGGTAAACTTCATGCCATCTTCCTCCCTCTGACTTTACATGGCAATGTCCTTTGCACATCCAGTCATTATAACTAGGGAACAGACCTCACGGGGAAAATGTTCCCTGCTTGTGTTTCTTCAGCCTCATAGAAAGAAAGGGCACTGGATTATTGATCCTGCTTCAGTGCACTGTAATAGATGTCTGGAACCCCACAAGGCCCCCAGCTACTGCCTTCTCCCTTTTCCCCTCATGATAGCCATGGTCATTGCCTTGTTCAGTCAGGTAGGGCTCTTTCTCTGGCAGCACCTGAGGATCCCTGCTGCCTGGCACTGTGAGCTGTATGTCAAACCTCATAGGCCAGAGTCAGTCGCCAAAGGGTGAAGGGACAAGGAGTCTAAGGTGTGCTGTGGTTTGACTGCTGTAACTCACACCGACACTGTGTAGGTAGCGGCAGCTGGGAAGAAGGTACCCTAATACTTCTCCTGGGAAAATTAATAAATTCCCAAATGTTGAGGCTCAGAACACTGAGGCTCAGGAAATACACAGCTGCCCACACAGGGCAAATAGGAAGAAGCCACCTGGGAAGGCAAGCATGGAGATTTTTCTGACTCTGCGAGGACTCTCGTGTCATCTCAAGAAATGCCAGAGTTCATGCTGTACCCCACCTATGCCTGGAAACGACAATGTCCCTTTCACACACACCCTTCAGGTGCACAGACCTTAAGTGGAAAGGGTTCCCAGCTGGTGTTTCTTCCACTGTTGTCCCAAGCCAGGGCCTTTAACTCTGTTGCTACATAACCACACCAAAACAGATGCGTGGAGCGCCCAGGGCTCCCAGCTACTGCCTGCTCTCTACCTCTCTGGGAAATTAAATAGAGATCAACTGTGCCCTCAGCTTTCAATCTTTGTGATTCTTTCAGGATGGATTTCTTGTTTCCTCACCAAAGTATTTTTGTTGCTTCATGTTTAGGAGGCTTCTAGTTTGTGGTGCTGCTTATTGAATTCTGGGCTTTGTGCATGCCAGGCAAGGGTTCTACCACTGAGCCACACGCCCCGCCAGAATGTATCATTAACTGGTCATGTATCTTGCTTTTTATAGTAGGTTACTATGAAATAACACCAGGTAAGGAGAACTGTGTTTCTTACGAGCACTAGGTTTTGTTTTGTTTTCTTAGATGGTGTCTTGGTAGAATTCAGAATGTGCTAGAAGTTTTGTATCCCACGCTGACCTTGAAATTGTAGTAATGATACTGTGTCAGCTTTCCAAGTTTGGGACTACAGGCAGGTGCCAGTATGCCTGGGTTGTTTCCTCTTATGGAGTTGCAATCTGTCTAATGAGTAAAGTGCCCAGAAGCAGCTGGAACGTGTGATTATGCTGACTGAGTTTGAGGAATGTCAGTATTATAGGGCTGGTTACTGTGCCTGGGGCAAATTTCTTAATCCTAATCTTGGTTCCAAATTCAGCAAATGTTCGCACATCACAGAAATGTAGGGTTCCTATGCGGAAGAGCACAGTATAAACCAAGAGCTTTCTGCTCCTCCTCAAGCAGAGGTAGGCAAGAGACCTCACGCATGTTCCTAGTGATCGAAAGCCTGCTTGTACCTCTTGCTGACCTTGCTTGATGCTCAGGCTTTCAGCACTAGGTGGGTGACAGGGTCACTTCCATGTCCCACGCCACAAAAGTTATGCATGTTTTCTGAGTTTGAAAAGGAAGCATTCATGTGTCATGGGGTCACCACTGGGGACCTGCAGTTTCTAACCAAGGAGGTAATTACTGCTACACAGACCCCCACTCAGTTGACATTCAAGGGTTTCAGGGCTGAGCCCTGTTTGCTACCAGCTGAATGAGCCTTCTCCCCTCTGTTGACATCTGCCTATGCATGAACCAATCCGGAACTTCCTTTGGGGCAGCCCAGCTTTTCTCTCCATTTTGTGGCCTTTGGCAAGCATCATGCCAGGTTAGAAGTGAAGGCTTTCCTATTTTCATAGAGGTTTCCCCAATCAAGAAATTATTACCCTGAGCTAGGCAGCTAAGGGCTTCTGACAAGGCGAAGCTCTTGTCCCCTGAGCTCTCCCTCCATGAGGCATAGCCACCCCCACAGTCCTTCTGACTGTGCACATCTTGAGAGCTCCCACTTACATGGTCTGCTGTCCAGGATACACATGAGCTGGGCTCCTATTTCCATTACTCCCTGGTTTTCTTGGAAAACCATATGGGGCTGCCTCAATCCCTGAATGCCCTAGGGTCCCAGAACCTCCCCAGTCTTTCTTGGATTTATCTGTCCTGTCTCAAAAATGCAGCCTTGGGGCTGGGGAGATAGCTCCAAGGCACAAGTGCCTGCTGGGCAAGTGCAAGGTTGTGAGTCTGAACCCCGGTCCTGCAAAAAAAAAAAAAAAAAAAAAAAAAAAAAAAAAAAAAAAAAAAAAAAAAAAAATGTAGCCTGAAGCCCACAGGATCACCACGACGCCTGGTCTCACATGATTGGCATCATTGTTGGGTGCCACGACCTCCCTTCTTCACATTACTCTCTTGTGCCAGTTTCCTTGAGACCTTGAATTGGCCACATAAGGATGCCCCCAGCACTGGGGCGTCCTCTCTCAGAGAACTCCTGATTGGCTGCATCCTTATCCTATCCTGTGGCTGTAAGAGTTCTGCTTGCTGGGCACAAGTTCTGGGCCACGGTAATCTCCTACTTCAGGCTGGCCGGCCTCTCCCCCTCGTAGCACAGGAGGACCCACTGATTCCTCACAGCGTCAGTCCTGTGCCATTCTCCACAGACACAGTCATCCACCAAAGGGTAAGGGGAGAAGCAATCTGATGTGTGCTGTGGTGTGACACCTGTTTTCCTTTCTGAGACTGTAGAAAATGGAACCTGGGAAGGAGGTACCTTCATATTTTTGATTGGCAAAACAATAAACTTCCAAATGTTGAGTTTCAGGACAGTGAGGTGGAGGAAATAAAGCCCTTCAGAGAAGACAATCAGGATGAAGCCACTTGGAGCCAACGATCCATACATGGAGTTGTTTCTGACCCTCCTAAGGCTGTCCTATCATCCCAAGCAATGCCCAATTTCATGGTGTTCCCCACCTCTGCCTTGACATGGCAATGTGCCACTGACAGACCCCCTGATAGGGCACAGACTTCACATAGAACCTGTTCCTGCTGGTGTTTTCTGCTAGTCTTCTCCCAGGTCACTGTCTTCATCTGTGTGGTTGCCCAGTCTCACTTGAGCGTCTGGGCTCCTGGTGGATTCTTAGTTCTTGCTACATGTGGCCCAGGCTGAACTTTCACTTTCCATCCCCCTCTCTCCCATCTCTCAGTTCTGTGGCTCTGAGAGGCATGCTCTCTACCCAGAGAACTTCCTGGCCATGGTAATCGTGTCCTTTGGCAAGGTTCCCCTCTTTCTCTGGCTGCACAGAAGAATCAATTGCTTCCTAGCAACTGTGAGTCCTGTGCCACTTCAAGCCCTGAGGCAGCCCCAAAAGGTAGGAGAATATGGCTCTGAAGTGTGCTGTGGTGTGAAATCTGTTTATCACCCTGAATCAGTGTAGCACACAGATGCTGAGAAGGTGGTACCGTATACCTCTCACAGGCAAACTACAAATGTCCCAAATATTGAGGTTCAAAACAGTGAGGCCATGGATATACAAAGCTCCTCAGACAGGACACAGAAGAGAAGTCACTTGAGATCAATAGATCTTGCCTGGAGTTCTTTCTGTCTCTGCTAAGACTAATAGGTCAATCCAAAACATAACAGAAGTTACACTGTGCCCCTTGGCTATCCCAATAAGCCAATGTCCATCTCAAACCCTCTGAGAGCATGCAGACCTCAAGTGGAACATGTTCCCCACTGGTATTCCTTCCCATCTCACCCCAGGTAAGGGTGCTTCATTTGTACGGCTGCACAATCTCATCTAAACAGATGGCTGGAGCCTGTCCTGACTTCTGGCTACTGTGTGCTTCCCACTTCAACTGGCTGGGGCCAGAATTCTCCCTTTCATTTCACCTTCTGTCCCATCCCTCACTCACTTCTGTGGCTTCAAGTGGCTGTGCTCTCTCTGCAGAAATACTCATGCATGCTCATTGCCTACTTCAGCGAGGCTGGCCTCTTTGGCTGGCAGTACCTGAGGATCCCCTGCTACATGGTGCTGTGAAGCCTGTGCCACTTCCCTTAGGCCAGAGCCCGCCAAAGATAGGGAAAGGAGGGTAGCACTCTAAGGTGTACTGTGGCTTGACAGCTGTTTGTCACACTGAGACTGTGTAGGAAGTGGCACCTGGGAAGAAAGTACCCTAACACATCTCATGGGCAAAATAATAATGTCTAAAACGTTGAGGTTCAGAACACTGAGGCTGAGGAAATATAGGGCCCCCTAGGCAGGAGAAATAGGAAGAAGCCACCTGGGTTAACAGGGTTAGCGTGGAGATATTTCTGACTCTGCGAAGACTTTCGTGTCACCCCAAATATAACAGAAGTGATGTTGTCCCCAACATCTGCCTTGACTTGGTACTGTCTGTCTCACACCCTCCTGCTAGGGCACGGGCCTCAAGTAGGAGCTGTTCCTGCTGGTCTTTCTTCCATTCTGATCCCATGCCAGGGTCTTCATCTGTCTGGCTGCAGTCTCACCTAAACAGACGCCTGGGAGCCTCTCTGGGCTACTGGCTTTTTACCTAGTCCTTGCTTCATGTGGTAGAAGCTGAATTTCTCCTTTCCATCACCCCTCTCTCCCATCTCTCACTCGGTTCCGTGGCTCTGATTTTTCTGCTCTCTCCCTGCAGAACCTCTTGGCTATGGTCATTGCCTACTACTGTAGTGCTGGCTTCTTGCCCTGGTTCCAAAGGAGGACCCATTGCTTCCTGGTGTATGAGTTCTGTGCATGCCCTATTTGTAGAGTCAGCCGCCCAAGGTTAAAAAGAGAGTAGGACTTTTAAGGTGTGCTATGGTTTGACACTTATTTTCTACACACAGACTGTGTAGGAAGTAGCAGGGAGCAAGAAGGTACCTAACACCTCTCAGGGGAAAAATAACAGTCATGAGAACTGTTTATTCCCAAATGTAGAGGTTCAGAACCCTGAGGCTGAGGAAACAGAGAGCTCTTCAAACGGGACAATCAGGATGAAGCCACATTGCAATACTGTCCACATTTAGGAATTATTTCTAACATTGCTAAGAATGTTATGTGACCCAATACAATGTTAAAGTTCATGCTGTCTCCCTCCTCTGCCTTCACATGTCAATCTCCTTTTCACACCCAGTTACTAGGACACAGACCTCAGGTAGAAAATGTTCCCTGCTGGTGTTTCTTCAGTCTCATCCAAAGCAAGGGCACTTGATTAATGTTCATGCACAATTGCACTGTAATAGATGTCTGGAACCCCACAAGGACCCCAGCTACTGCGTTTTCCCTTTTCTTCCCTGCATCATGGTGCAGAGGTGAGCTTTCTCCCTTAAATTCACCTTCTCTGCCATCTCCTACTCAAAGACACAAAATCACTGTGAACTTTCTGCTTTCTTTCCTCCCAATCCTTCCAAGACCACTTTGCTGAGGCTCTCTTTCCTGTCCAATGGGGTTCACACGCTGAACCTGAAGACAGATTCCCATTATTCCAGTCAGTGAAAACACCCTTCTCTGGCTGGGAGTCCTGGACAGACCTATAGACCCAGCTACTCAGAAGGCCAGGGTAGGAGATCAGCTTGTGCCCATGTTTTCAAGTTGATGCTGAGAAACTTCATGTGCTTCTATTTCCAATCTGATTTAAAGACAGCAAAATTCTAAATAAAAGTTTCTGTCCTGAGCTCACAGTACCTGGTTAACAAAGTCTAATTCAATGAGACTTTCTGCAAATAATGAGGCCACCCACATTAGGGTGTCCTGTCTGGGTAGAGCTCTGTCTGTCCCTGTTGGTGTCCCCATGTCCCCATGTTCCTCCTATTCTAGCTCTGTGACCTTGAGAGTCCTGTAGTCTCCCCACGGAACCTCCTGGCCATGGTCATTGCCTACTTCAGCAGTGCTGGCCTCTTCCCCTGCTTCAGTGGAGGATCCACTGCTTCCTGGAATTGAGTCTAGTCCCACCTCCCACTGGTACACTCAGCTGCCAAAGGCTAAGGAGATCAGGAAGAGTAAGACTCTAAGGTGTGTTGTGTCAGGACACCTGTTTTTGTCTCACAGCCTGTTTAGGAAGTGGCAGCTGAGAAGAATATACCCTAATGCCTCTCATGGCAAGAGTAATATATTCCCAAATATTGAGGTTCAGAACATTGAGGCTGAGGAAACATTGAGCCCCCCAGACAGGAAAATCATGGTGAAGCAACTTGGGAGACAAAAAGCCATGCATGAAGTTACTTCTGACTCTGGTAAGGCTTTCCTGTCACCCAAGCAATGTGAAGAGCGACACTGTCCCAAATGCCTGCCTTGATTTGGCAATGTCCCTCTCACGGGCCCTGCTAGTGCATAGACCTCAGGTGGAACATGTTCCTGCTGGTGTTCCTTCCAGTCTCATCCCTCGCCAGGTCTTCATCTGTGTGGATGAGCACTCTCACCAAAATAGATGCCTCGAGCCTCTCTGGCTCCTGCCTAGTTCCCTGTCCTTGCTGCTCGTGGCCCAGGACCTATTTTTCCCTTCCCATTGCCTTCTCTTCCATCTCTCAATCAACTCCGAAGCTCTGAGTTCCACGTTCCCTACCCACAGGACCTTCTGGCCATGGCCATTGCTTAGTTTATCAAGGTCTCTTCCCCTGGCTGAATGGGAGGATCCACTGCTTCCTTGCGCTGTGAGTCCTGGGTCACCCTGAGGCCAGAGGCAATCCCAAAGGGTAGGAGAATAGCTCTCAGAAGTGTCCTGTGCTGTGAGACCTGTTTAACACCCTGAGTCAGTGCAGCAAGTAGGTGCGCCTCTGATGGCAGAGAAGGTGGTTATGTATACCTCTCACAGGCAAACTAAAATTTCCCAAATGTTGAGGTTCACGATTCTGAAGCGGAGGAAATACAGAGCTCTCCAGACAGGAGGAACAAGAGATGACATTTTGCATCAATAAGTCATATGTGGCGTCCTTTCTGACTCTGCTAAGACTATCTTGTCACCCTAGAATATAAGAGGTTCTGCTATCCCCCTTTTGCTGTCCTGACAAGCAAATGTCTGTATCAAGCTCTCCTGTGAGGGCACAGACCACAAAGGGAATATGTTCACGGCTGGTGTTTCTTCCCGTTCCATCCTTGGCAAGGGCTTCATCTGTGTGGCTGCACGAATATCCCTCACTGATGCGTGGGGCCTTCTGCACATCTAGCTGCTGCCTGCTCCCTGCTTCATTAGCCCAGGGCCGTATTTCTCCCTTCAGATCTCCTTCTTTGCCATCCCTGACTCAACTTCTTGGCCCTGAGTGTCCTGCTCTCTCCCTGCAGAAACCCTCGGCCATGGTCATTGCCTACTTCAGCAGTGATGGCCTCCTCACACGGCAACATCTGACGTGTTCCTGCTACCCAGTACTATAGCACTCCCCTCAGGCCACAGTCAGACACCAAAGAGTAAGGGGACTGGGACTCTAAGGTGCAGGGACTGGGACTCTAAGGTGCAGTGTGGTTAGACATCATTTTGTCACTGAGACTGTATAGGAATTGATTTCTGGGAAGAAGGTTCCCTAATATCTCTCATAGGAAAAATAATAGACTCGCAAGTGTTGAGGTTTAGAACACTGAAGCTGAGGAAATACAGAGCTCCCCAGACAGGACAAATAGGAAGAAGTCACTTGGGGCCAACAAGATAAGCATGGAGATTTTTCTGACTCTGTGAGGACTTTCTGGTCACACTTTGAAATGCCAGAGTTCATGCTATACCCCAGCAATGCCTTGATATGGCTATGTCCCTCTCAAACCCAACCTGCTAGGGCACAGAACCTAACTAGGACATGTTCCCTCCTCGTGCTTCTTTTTGTGCCTTCTCACCCAGGGTCTTCATCTGTGTGGCTGCATGGTATCACTTAATAGATGCCTGGAGCCTCTCAGAGCTTCTGGCTGTTTCCTAATCCTTGTTTCATGTGGCCAAGGCCACATTTCCTTTCTGTTATCCTTCTCTCCCATCTCTCACTCCATCCTGTGGTTCTGAATGCCATTGCTTTTTCTATTCCCAATGCCCGGGCCATCACATACTTCCCTACAGTTAGCCTGCTTCTCTAGATTCATAGCATGTTCCACTACCTGACAGTCTAGTCCTGTGCCACTGCTTGAGACCAGAATTAGTCCCTGAAGGTTAAGGAGAATAGGGCTCTGAAGTGTGTTGTGTTGTGAAACCTGTTTGTCACCTGAGTCAGTTTAACCAGTAGGTGCTCAAAAGCAGCTATAGTGTACCTCTCACAGGCAAACTAAAAATTTGCTGAAATGTTGAGGTTCAAAACACTGAGACCGAAAAAATACAGAATTCCCCAGACAGGGCAAATAAGAAGCCACTTTTGTGAACAATCCAGACATGGAGTTGTTTCTGACTCTGCTAAGACTTTCTTGTCACCCCCCAAAATAACAGTGGTCAGCCTGTCCCCCTCCTCTATCCTGACAAGTCAATGTCCTTCTCCTACTCTCTTGAGAGGGCACAGACCTCAAGTGGGTCCTGGTCCCCATTGGTGTTTCTTCTCATCTCATCCAGGTTAAGGGCTTCATCTGTGGTGGTGCTGCACAATCTCAGGTCCAACTTTAAGCTCCAGTCTGGGTATGGCAGTTACACTCCCCCCCCCCCGCCCCGGGGACCTGAGGATACAGGCCTTAGGGCAGGTAGATGGGCTTCCTTCGGATCCCTGATGCATGAGGTACATTTATTTAGTCTAGCAGGGTCAAAAAGTCCAGTCAAGGACCAATTTTCATGATCTTCTGTCCCTATCTCCCTCCTCCACAACCGGGTTCAGTATGATGTAAGAGAAGGTCCTGCTCTCCCTTTCTCTCTCTCTCTCTTTTTTTTAAAAACTCAGCAAAATAAAATTCTGGTTTTTCCTTTTCTTGAAGTGGGACATAGGTGTGACTTAGACGGACTGGGAAGAGCTGAAACAGGATCCTAAGATTTTCACAGTAGCACCTCTGTGGACCCTGTGTGTGTCTCATAGGTTCCATGAGATGTGGATGAAACATAAGAAGTCAGACAACAGGAGGAGCCTGTCATGTCTCTATCTCTGTAACCCACTCTGCGTCTCCCAGATCCAGGATGTACTTTTCCTTTTGATTGTCTCTTTTCTCTTCTTGTTCAACCCTGTTATGCTCTGCAGAATCTTTTGCTGCCTTACTCCCTGTTTCTCACTCTTCACAGTCACTTCTTCTAAAAAACTTTTGTACGTTTTTCTCTTGTCTTGCTTAATTCTTTGCTCAAGGTGTGAAGTCCTTGGAATAAGTTTAATTGGTGAGTTATTTATACACTGACTACTGGATGACATTTCCTTCCCAGTCAGAGAAATGACCACCCGACGCAGTCATCCTGGGAGGGAAACTCTGGGTGCTGGGAGGCTGCTCAGCCAGACCTCACAGAAAGCACATTTTGCTGGTGGAGAAATTCTGGTGCAAATCTTTTCACTACCTTTATCTGGGTCCAGGTGATACCATGGAAGAAATCTTGCTTTCTATCCTTAGTGTGCATTAGACTCTATAATTTTGCATTTCTAACAAAAGTTTCATTTTTTTCTTTTGTCATTTAAAGCCTTTTAACCTTCACATATAGCAAGAGTAAACATTTATTTATGTCACAGTCAATGTTTTCATTTTAAGATATAAGAATAGGGAAAATATCTAGAAATGGAAGAGATGTGTTTGCCCAGGACAGATGAGCATTTTAAGTGTAAAAGATCAGGCTACCTGTAATGACAATCCTGTGAGACAGCAGAGGAGTGTGTCCTGACCAGACCAGGAAGAAGAGTGTGTACTCTTCCAGGAGGAGCAAGTGGAATCTTCCATCAGACTCCCAGGAGTTGGGAATCCATAGAGGGACAACTGAGCAGCTGTTTTTCTGGTTCCATCATCCTGAAGTGCTTCTTAATTTTACACACTCACTGCAAATCTCAATTGGAGAAACTGACAGATTTTTTAAAAAATTATTTTTTGTCTAAAGTGAGACAATTTCAAGGTGACTTGTATGGGCTCAGAATGGAAGGGCATTGGAAATAACTTTCAAAATTTCATTAGTGCCCTAGGATTGTCAGGATTGCTTTAGGATTCCTGTAATTTTCATGAGCTTTCAATATCCAAGCTTAGAATTGTTACTATCCTTCTTCTAAATACCTTGAGTTTTGGCAGTTTTGTTTTGTTTTTAATTTTTTAATTTTATTTTTTTTTCTTGTTTCAGAACCTTTGTTTGTTTATTCACTCATTTTTATGGCCAGCTCAGCCCACTCTGAGGGCAGGGCTGGCGCAGCATGTGGTGCCGGGGATCGAACCGCGGTCCCTGAAGCCGCCCAAGCCTTTCCCAAGCAGGCGCTTTAGACCACTGAGCCATCCCGCCGGGCCCTGGCAGTTTTGAAATCATTCTATTTATCGCTTTTTTAATCTTTTTGCTATAATCAAGCACAGTGTGTGTTCTTCTTGTTTAATATCTGATACAGCTTTTATCCAAGGACAATATATTAAGTGGCTTTTTAAGGTACACTACTTGGTTTCTTTTATATTGTTTGGTTATCTTCCTTCATGGAAAAGATCATGTTATTGTCCATTTCTTCTTTTATAAGAATATTTTTAGTTTATGTCTTTTCCTTTGTGTACTTGGAAGACAATGATACACAATGAAATATCTCTTATTTTCATATTTGATTATGATGTGAATTTTTTCTTTTTTTAAAATTTTATTTATTTATTTTTTTCTTGTTTCAGAATCTTTGTTTATTCAATCATTTTTATGGCCGGCTCAGCCCGCCCCGAGGGCAGGGCCAGCGCAGCATGTGGTGCTGGGGATCGAACCACGGTCCCTGAAGCCGCCCCAGCTTTTCCAAGCAGGCGCTTTAGACCACTGAGCCATCCCGCCAGGCCCCAATGTGAGTTTTTTCATAAAATAAAAAGAGAACATGCTATCCTTCCAACATTTTCAGTTCAATATTTCAACTATTTTATGTGAATAAATATATTTCCATTTAAGGGAGATTTTTTTTATCTTTATCTTTTTGTGGAACCAGGATTTGAACTCATGACCTTGCATTTGCCAGGCAGGCACTTGTGCCATGGAGCTACCTCCCCAGCCCCTATCTTTGTCTTTATTGTACTTCCATGTACATTATCCTTATAACTATAGAGTATTGCCCCCAAATTCTTATAGACAAATATTCTTATTGCATGTTTGTTCTTCACTCTTGAATTGAGAACACTGAACTACAGTCGTTTCATTGGCTTGATTCCTGTGTCTAGTATTGCAAATAGGACCATCATTGTAGACATGTGCATTCCCTGTCCTTTTCAGAGAAAGGCCTGCCTCTTTGGGAAATGAAATAAAGATCAAATGTGTTTTCAGCTTTCAATCTTTGTGATTCTTCCAGGATGGATTATTTGCCATAATATTATTACTGTTTTGCCGGGCGTGGTGGCGCACGTCTGTAATCCCAGCACTCGGGAGGCTGAAGCAGGAGGATCGGTGAGAGTTCAAGACTAGCCTGGGCTACAAAACTGAGCTCAAGGCCAGCCTGAACTGTACAACGAGACCCCGTCTCAAAAAGACAAACAATAAAATAAAATAAATTATTATTGTTTTATTTAGGGGGATCTTTTATTCGCTGGTGCTGGGCTTTACTTCATGGCCTTGTGCATATCAAACAAGAGATCTACCACTGAACCACATCCCCAGACTAAAATTATTGGGGTTTTTTAGCTTTTTTTTTTTTTGCAGGACTGGGGTTTGAACTCATGACCTTGTACTTGCCAGGCAGGTACTTGTGCCACAGAGCTATCTCCTTGGCCCCAATTATTTGATCACGTCTTTCTTTTTTACTGTGATGCTGTGGAATAACCCCAGATTTACACAATGAGTTTCCTTATGAATTATTTTTCCTTATAGAATGTTTAAGACAGAGTCTTGGTCTAGTTCAGGTTGGCCTTGAACTTATATATCTCAGGCTGGCCTTGAAATTATAGAATCTCTTGTGCCTCAAAGGGGGCCTGCAACTCACAAGTTCGGGATTATAGGCATTTGCCACCATGCCTGGGATCTTTTGTGTATACCAGAGACAGAATCTCTCTAGTCATTGAGATTCTCAGGCTTGGCTACAACTTGTGATCATCCTTATTTTTCAGGAGTGTCAGTGTTATATGGCTGGTGATTTTTTTTTTAATTTTATTTATTTATTTATTTATTTTTCTTGTTTCAGAACTTTTGTTAGTTTATTTATTTTTATGGCCGGCTCAGCTCACCCCAAGGGCAGGGCTGGCACAGCATGTGGTGCCGGGGATTGAACCGTGGTCCCTGAAGCCGCCCAAGCTTTCCCAAGCAGGTGCTTTAGGCCACTGAGCCATCCTGCCGGGCCCCTGGCTGGTGATTATGCCTGTCAAATTTCTTAATTCTTAACTTGGTTGACAATGTAGAATAATTAATAATGTACAAATAATTGATTATGTAGCAAATCCTTTACACATCACAGAAACTTCTGTTTTATATATTTCTCTCAACTTTCATTCTTTTTAAATGATAGGCTCTCACTATGTATCGAGGGGCCTTCAACTCACAGTGGAGTCCAGGCTGACCTTGAACTCACAGCAATCTGTCTCAGCCTCTCTAGTGCTGGGATTACAAGCATGCAGCACCATGCCCAACATCTTCGTTTTAAAGATCAGTAGAGAACAAGATCAAGAAATTTTTCATTTCAAGGATGCACAATTTCTGGACAATAGTTGTCCAAATGTCAGCACCTACTTTGCAACTCATTATAATGTAAGCCTTACTTCCTCTGTTCTAACATTTATTCCATTAGGGAAGCATAGTAACAATTTTTGCCTTGAAAGAGGCAGTGATTTATAATCAGAATTACTGAGAAACACCCTCCTCCGCCAGTCTAAGCACCTGCCTGGCAAGCACAAGGTCCTGAGTTCAATCCAGTACCAAATAAATTCCTATGGTATGCTCTCATTTCTTCAGGTATGCACCAAGGAGTGATATGGCTTGATCACAGTTTAATTCTGTTTTTACTGTTTTAATATTTTGAGGAACTTTTGAGGACACCAGGAGAGAGGCTAAATCCTCACAGGCAGGATTCCTCAATTTGAAGTCTTAATACTTTGTGTGGTTTGATGGAAAAATGTATCAGGGATGAAAGTAACAACCTTCAGACAGCCACCAAAACTGACAGGCCCTGTCACCAAGAGGTTCCAAGATAGATCAAAATAAGACTTAGAGCCCAGTGTAGATGCCACCCAAATGCCCACCATGGCCAAATGGCTATACAAATACAAGGCATCTATCCTCACAGTGGACTGTTACTCATTTCTTTTTTTTTAAATTTAATTAATTTATTTATTTTCTTGTTTCAGAACCTTTGTTTATTCACTCATTTTCATGGCCGGCTCAGCCTGCCCTGAGGGCAGGGCTGGCCCAGCATGTGGTGCCGGGGATCGAACCGCAGTCCCTGAAGCTGCCTAAGCTTTCCCAAGAAGGGGCTTTAGACCACTGAGCCATCCCGCTGGGCCGTGTTACTCATTTCTGAAACAAGGGAGAAACTCTGACATCCTACACCAAGGTGGGACCCTGAGAGAAGCATAATAACAGGAAGAGAGGAATGCATCCAAAGATAAACATGGTCTCAGTCCACAGGATTGTGGACACACACAAGAGTTCAGAGTTGTGCATTCATAGAGGAGAAGTGAGCATACTGGTTCCTAGTAATTGCAATAGAGGACCATGTAGTCATGCTTTCTCTGGCCTCAGTTCAGGGCTTGCCTTGGATTTGTCCATTTTTACCCCAACCAGGGGAACACTTTCTGCTTATTAAGTTTTAGGTTCATAGAAACAGGGACTCTTAAAACAAAAAATAGGAACTCTATTTCTAAAACAAGGCATACAACATACAGTCATGGCCTATGGCCCAGTAATATCAGAAAGGAAACCATTCTTTATAAATCCTATGCCTTGGGCTAAAATCTGATTTAGATTAGAATTTATCTTCTGTTGGGAGCCACAGGAAGTCAGGAATTTGATCAAGTGTGGTAGGTGGGACTGGGCTTCCCCGCTTGGAGCAGAAAGGGGCCCGGCAGGATGGCTCAGTGGTCTAAAGCGCCTGCTTAGGAAAGGTTGGGCGACTGCAGGGACCGCAGTTCGATTCCTGGTACCACACGCTGCACCAGCCCTGCCCTCAGGGCAGGCTGAGCCGGCCATAAAAATAAATAAACAAAAGTTCTGAAACAAGAAAAATAAAATAAAATAAAAAGAAAGGTACCCCAGTGCTGAGAAAAACATCCTGCTGAGAAAAACATTATGTCTTTTTTTTTTTTTTTTTTTTTTTTT
>PVJA010020501.1:0-36832 GCA_004027025.1 Myocastor coypus | reverse complement strand
GACTGAAATCTCCAGTAACTGTGAGCTAAATAAACTTCCTTCCTTCACTTGGGGTGTCAGGTATTTGTCCCAGCAACGACTAAAAGGTAACTAAGACAACGAGGGAATTTGAGATGTGCTGCATCCCGCTGTCGCTGATCATCCTGGCTTCAGGCACTTCCATGATGTCCTTGCCAAGGTTGGCAGTGTTCCTGCACGGGGACAGGGCCCTGCAGCTCTCACCCTACTGGCCCACTGCGAAAAGTAAGGAAGGTGTGGATCTGCAGGTGCTCGTGCAGGCTGCTCTGCAGGGTGAAGCGCTGGCCGCGCAGTACTTGGGGAAACTCCTGTTCCTCTTCGTTAGGCTCGGCTTGATGTGAGCTATGGTGAGGGATGTGGGCTGCTCCTTAGAGGAAGAAGCTTCCAATTGGTCTCCTCTCCAGGAGGAGGGGCAGGAATGGGAGACCAGACGAGCTACAGAGACAGCGAGCTTGGCAGAGGCTCTGAGGAAGGCATGTTTGTCCGATTCACCTGGGCCAGGTTGGGGGGCAGCAGAGACAGCTGTGAGGTCTCTGGCACCCACTCTACACCCCATCTAGAGGCCAGAGGTCTTGGGTCCTACCCAAGTTTTTCAGGTGCTGGGGTGATCTTGGTGGCTTAACTGGAACAAGCTAGTGGGAAGACTTGGTCTGGATGGGCGAAGGTGCCTTGGCTGGTGAGGCCGGCCTCCTGGATCATCGTGTATGCGTGCAGGAACTTGATGCCCTGCTCCAGGGGGACTGGGTCGATGAGCTGCGGTACCATCCTTCCAGGGCACATGAGGTACAGGAAACAGCTGAAGATGTTTGGCTGGATGTTGGAGAGTTTCAGTCGACACACTTGCTGATCTGACTGACAAGCAACATCTTAAAATAATTGGAGAATGAGGCAAGAATAGGTTTGTGTGCCCTGAAGTACACGTAGCCAATGGCAACCGTGCAGTTACACAGGAACCCAAACTAGTGCTGTGCGTTTAACTGATGCTGTAGAGTAAGTCCATGGTTGGTCAAATACTTTTTTTTTTTTTTTTTAAATTTGTCACCCAGGGTGCCGCAGCGGCGAGTGAGGAGGCAGCACAGGGTTCCTTGGCCTTGCTGTCCTGCCAGCTGCTGCTGCTTCTGCTGCCCCAGTCAGTGTCTCTGGCACGTCGTTGTCGTCGGTGCCTTTCCTGTCCTGTTATGTTAAGGTCCAGGTCTTTCAGTTATTGAGCCCTAATTTTTAAAATTCGTTTTTATTTTTTATGTATTTAGTAAGAGTCTAGAGGGTCTCACTGCACAGATTGAACTTGTAGTGATTCTCCTGTTTTCAGCCTGCTAAGTGCTGAGATTGCAGGCGCAGGCCACCACGCTCAGTCTCAGTCGCCACATGCCCTGGGGGCAGGGCCAGCACAGCAGGCTGGGTTAAATTCCTTCTATGTTCTAGATAGGAGTCCTTTGTCTGAAGGACAGCCCACTGTATTTTTCCCCAATTGGTGAGTTTTCTTTTCACTCTGTTAGTGATTTCTTTTGATGTGCAGAAACTTTCCAAAAAGATGCAAACCCAATGCTGATTCTTTTTTTTTTTATTATTACTTTTAATGAGGAAGAAATAGCAGTGAGACAGTTTCAAAACAGCTTAGTAGGACAGCTACAATGATTAATACATTGCTTATTGTTGTCTTCATAGTAGTTATTCAGAGAACAAGATGCAACCATGATATCTTGTCTAAACATTATTAGTACAAATCTTCTCATTGAACTAAGAGAAAGTAGCTGTATATCTATCCTATTTTGTATATACATATATATATTATTATATATTATATTATATATATATATATATTACTATAAAATAGTCCTTCATTTATATCCTTTTTTGTTTTGTTTTGTCAGAGATGGGTGTTTCATTGCTATGCAAATATTGTAGGTACATGAATTCAGCAAAATAGTCCAATATAGTCCAATAGTCCATAATAGTAGTGGGTTATCAGCAGAAGTGGTAATGTTAGAAGTTGTTGACTTGAACCTTTTACAGGTCAGCTTTGAGATATTTCCCATGCAGTTTGACATTTGTTCATGAACTCTCTACCTATCCCTATGTCCTTAAAGTTTGTACCTATATTCTCCTCCAAAAGATTTAGTGTTTCAGTTTCAGCATTAAATCTTTGATCTATTTTGACTGTAGCTTTGTACAAGGTGATAGGCATCGGTCTATTTTAAGCCTTTGGCATATGGAAAGCCATTTTTTCCCCCAGAACCATTTATTAAAGAGGCAATCTTTCTTCTGGTGAATATGTTTGTTCCATTTGTCAAGATAACATGGCCAATGTGCTTGTAGCTGTGTCTGCGTCTTGTAATCTGTTCCACTGATCCTCAAGTCTGTCTTTTTTGCCAGTAGCATGCTGATTTTTTTTTTTTTCTTTTTGTCTTTTTGAGTCAGGGTCTCGCTATGCAATTCTGGTTGGCCTTGAGCTCACTTTTGTAGTCCAGGCTGGTCTTGAACTCACACCAATCCTCCTGTCTCAGCCTCCCAAGTGCTGGGATTGCAGACGTGCACTGCCACACCCAGCTTAGCATGCTGATTTTAGTATAATTTCAGGTCAGGGATTGTGATGCCTCCTGCCTTTCTTTTGTTACCCAGGATTGCTTTTACTATTCTAGGTCTCTTCTGGTTAAAGGTGAATTTTAGGAATGTTTTTTCTAGCTTTGTAAGGTACACTGATGGTATTTTGATAGAGATTGCATTAAATTTGTACAACAATTTTGGCAGTATGATTATTTTCATAATGTTAGTTCTTTCCATGTAGGAGCAAGGAATATCTTTCCATTTTCTGAAATTCTTTTCCATCTCCTTTTTCAGAGTAATATAGTTTTCACTGTATATATCTTACTTCCTTTGTGAGGCTGACACCTAAGTATTTCTTTGTTTGTTTGTTTGTTTCATTGTGAAAGGTGTGGCTTCTATAATTTCTGTCTCAGTACATTCATTGTTTGTGGATAGAAATTCTATTATTTTTTGAGTGTGGACTTTATATCCAGCTGCACTACTGTATTTGGTTATTAAATCTATAAGTCTCGGTGGAGTTTTTGTGGTCTTGTATGTACAGTATCATGTCATCTACAAATAATGATAGTTTAACTTCTAACTTTCCAATCATTATTCCTTCTATTTATTTCTCTTGTCTAATTGCTCCAGCTAATGTTTTCAAAACTAACTTAAATAGGGTGACAGTGAGCATCCTCGTCTTGTCTGCAACTGATTTTAAAAAAACTTGCAGCCATATCTTGTCTTCTTTATGAGTTTTAGATAAGTTTTCTTTAACTAAGAGAAACGTATAAAGTACTACTAATTGTGTGAAACATCTAGTTGGACAGGGCTGAGGAATTTATCTTCAGAAATCATAAAAAAGGCACAAGAAAATTATTGGCTGGCAGATAATGGAGTTCAGGATTTAGCTGAGTGACAAGCACCCAAGGAGACCTTAAAGTTGGAGATCAAGGGTCAGAAATCAGACTTATTACAACAGATGCCAGAACAGACAAAGACATCACATGCCAGCCACACATGGAGCATCCATGCATGCTCTTGGAGAGCATACTCTCCATCCATGGAGATAGAGGAAGAGAGGCTCTGAATTAAATTGCATTATGCTTCCACAAGCCAGCACAATGGGCCATGTTCTGTTGCTACAACAAAATCCCTAAGTCAAGTGACTTATAAAGAGAAGATTGTTTATTTTGGTCTACGGGTTGGGAGAGCCAAGAATGTATCATTAGCATCTGTTTGGTGTCTACTTCCAACAGTCCCCTCTGACACAAAGCAGAAGGCAAGTTGGTACACGTGTGCCAGCAGGAGACAGAGAGAGGCTGACCCCTTCTAGTAGATCATTCTTATAGGGACTCACTGAGGCTCCAAAGATTTAATTCACTCTCCTAAGCTCTGCTCTCTGGAAACACCTGCATCATTTCCTGAGACTGGAACCCTATGTTCCAGTCCCTCCTCTCTAGTCTCAACCTGCTTATGATTCCACCACCTCAACACTGTTTCTTTGGAAAGCAAGCTTCCAGCAGGCACACTTTTGAGGGACAAAACTAATCTAAACCATAGTAGAAACATGTTCGAAATTAAGCACAGATACCAGGAAATACAGAACATCCTCTTTCTTATACTCCCATATCTGTGACCTGAAATTTTACCTACTTATCTATGTGTGAGGTAAAAAGAGGAAAACACCATAATGTGGAGGGACAGAATCCTGAATCCCATAGGTTTCTTGAGAACTGGGAGCTGCAGCAGGGCTGGCTGTGGAAGAGCTCTCCTAGGCTCATGAGCTTTCCATATGCGGATTAGGATGTGAGTGCTCAGGAAATGTTCCTGTCTCCCATCAGAAGCCAAAATCAGCTTGAACTGGCAGCAGTGGTGGCTTTTCTCCAGAATGTTCTGCTGGCTGACTTCTGCCCTGTGAGCATCTTGCTGCCGAGTGGTAAGATGCTCACAGCTGGGAGAAGCAGCCAGTAGCACTGTGAAGGCAAGCTCCATGAATAATGCTGGCTTGGGTTCACTGGGAAGCAAGACACTGAGTCCTGTGAGCTGAATTCGATTGCTTTGAAGAAATCAGCATTTCTAATTTTGTTTTGGCTGTGATGATTCTTAGCTTTGAGCCCATAGGAAGCTCCATGAAAATGCTTGTCCTGCTAAAGTATAACACTGAGAGGGAAAAACCTAGCTTCATAGAAACAGAATGTACTTGTGTTAGAGATTTATTCAACTCAATCATAAGCAAGCCTGTATGATGGAAAAGCTGATTTAAGAAGAATTTGAGGAACTCTGCATTTTGAAAACATTTAAAAATAAATATTAGAATAAATAGCTAGGTGGTGTGTAGAAGTCATTAATGTCTACAGGGCAAATAAAGTCAAAACCTTTGGAATTATTTTATGTATTGGAAATCATTTGTATTTTTCCTGGTCAGAAATTTATATGCTATGAGACCACACAAGTTCTATTTATATACCAGATAGCAAAGTGAACTCAAGTATCTCCTCCTAGATAGTTTTATAGTCTTTGGGAAGGCTGTTATAGTTTGGAAATTGATGTCCTCCAAAGGTGCATTATTCAAAGGTTGTCCCTAGCCTAAGGTGCTACTGGGAGGTGGTGGCACCTTAGGAGGTGAGGCCAATGGAATGAAGTTAGACCACTGGGGACATGCTCTTGAAGGGGATATTGGGACCCTGACATCTTCCTGTTTTTCTTGTTTCCTTTCTGTCTGCCATGAGGTAAGTAGCCTCTTCTGTGCCCTCCCAGCGAGATTTATTCTGTCACCACAGCCCCAAACCACAGGCTCAATAGATGATGGACTGAAACTTCTGAAACCATAATAAACTTTTCTGCCTTCTCATTTATTTTATATATTTTGCCACATTACTGAAAAATATGACTGTCATACGCAGTATCAAGCCACACGTATTGAAAAGATATGATTTCTGCCCTTATCTTAATTGTAGCAAAACGTACATTTGCTCTTTGAAAGACTGGTGACAGTGTCCAGAGCTTTTCTAAGAGCTATGGACCTGTTAAATTAGTGCTGTGGGGGACATGATTATATACATATGTACCATAATTAAAGGACATATGTAGCACACTGCTCAGCACCTTTGGCTGGAGGTAGGGAGAACCCAGGTAGAAAGTGCAGAAAGTTAATAGCTTTATATGTCATTGATCTTAATGTGATCATTTCTTTGGATTTATACCAGGATTTTGGCTGAGTGTGGGTGTAAAAGGAAAACAGAACAAAGAAAGTTGATTACTTGAGTTGTATTTTAGCCATTAACCAATGGATGACTTGAACTAGTCGCATGAGATCTTTACAGGTGGAAGCTTGTCTCCAAAGACAGCCCAAATCTCCTTATTATGTGATCTGTGCCAACATTTGACCAGTGGAATGTGGGATAAAGGATGTTGCCTGTGGAGGCCTGAACCAAAAATTCTTTCGAAGCCAAAAAGCATGGAAGGCATTGATGATGTGCCAGAGATCAAAGCCACACGAAAGAGTCCTGAAGGATAAGGAGCCATGGAGACAAGGAGGCCCAGAGGAGGAGTACTGAGTTCCTGGACACTGCAGTAAAGATGCCAGCTTGCATGGTTCAGTGTCAGAGGTCATCAAGTCTCTCCATCAGATGATGGAGAGCCAAACCAAAGCCTCAAGTTAACGCAGTAGAGTTGCTCAGCAGAACTGGAAGGATATAGAGCTGTTGCACTATTAAATTCTCTATTCTACTAAGTCTTCAGTTGTTATAGATCACCAAGATGCTGACCCCAGAAATGACTTGCAAGATTGTTGCCCAAACTGATAGTCTTTTGACTCTTCAATCTGATGGGGTTGTATGGTATGTAAGCCTGATGAGCAGAACTTTGTTTGACCTTCACATGCAAATACATGTTGCATTTGAAACATGTATTGACACCATTGTGGAAGAAGAAAACACAACTCTTAGAAAACCACATGTTTCCTTTTGTTCAAAAAGAAAATTTTAGTTTTGGCATAAAGTGACACAGATCCTCCAGTCACCTCTTACCTGCTCACGTTTCTTGGCTTTACATTTCCTTTTCACCTGGTCTTTGTTTGGATTGCCTTGCAGGAGCCTCACCTCAGCCCTTTCTGAAGAAGGCCCTGTCCCTGTGGGCTCCCCAGCAGACTGCCTTTTGCACCCTACCTGCTCTCTGCTATTTTTTTTCCTCATTCTGGATGGTTGGCTTCTGAGGGCAGGCATTTCATCTTTCCAGTCAAGCTGTATCTCTCACCCTGAGCGCATTGTTTGGAACGCGTTCACTTCAGGAATATGTATTGAGTGCATGATTTTCTTTTCCAATCCAGAAAAAAAAAGACTAGAAATATTAAGAATCCTGGGGATCTCAAGAAGATAACCTTACGACGCCCCAAAGGAAAGAGGCTTGTGCTTGCATTTGCAAACACTAACACTGAGGTGATAGCAGAGAAAAGTCTTTTTGATTTCTTCCTGGAACTAATATATCAATTCAATGCAGGAGAACTTAGAGGGGAACCTCTCCCACATGGGGAAACTGGAGTTAAGATGCTCACAAATGAACCGAAAGAAGTCATTTAAAAGGGCTAAAAAGGGACTGGGAATACAGCTCAATGGAACAAGTGCCTAGGTTCAATTCCTGGTACTAAAATAAATTAAAAAAAAAATAAAATAGAAAAAAAATACATACATACATACATACATACACATACATACATACATACATACATACATAGCTAAAGATGTTGCTACCAGACAAGGATGAACTGTATGAGGGCCCTCCTCTCAAGAATGGCAGTAAACCTGATGAGAAAAGAGGGAAATTTAGAGGGAAAGTTAAGCTTAATTGTGATAATAAAAAGTTGTGGAATCCTCTTTTATAAGAAACCAGGGGTGTACCACTTTTTGAGTTAATGTGAGGTTGGACAAATCACTGGGGAGATGCCCTGAGGAGAGTCTGGAGTGAGACTCCATGGGGAAAGAGACCTTAGAGGGCCAGAGGGTCTTTTCCATTTCCATGTGGAAGGTTTTATTGCTGCTGAGCTGGATGCTCAGTGTAAACCTGAAAAAGAATGACTTCAGGATGAGTTTTACTATAGCGACAAAATGCTTTGTTTCTAAGCAAACCTGGTTGAAAGACATGGTTTACAAGATTTTTAAAGAGAAACATACTTTATTTAAAAACATAATACTCTCATGATTGTTTTAAAACATTTGAGCTGCCCCTAAAGTAAACCATGCACTTTGTAAATCTCATTTGCACAGTAATTTTTGAATAAAGAACTGGCATTTGAAATTGTGTAATTCAGTGTAAGAAGAAAATGAAACTTTTTCCTTTGAATTATTTAGAAGAGTGAACTGTATACTTTCCAATGTTGTAAATACGGCAAGTTTTCAAAATCCTTAATATGATATCAATAAAGAAATGTCTATCAAATGCAGCCTATTTTGTGGCTCTTGCCTGTTCTTAAAAAAAAAAAAAAATCCTAGAACGTCTAACCACAAGCAGCTTCTTTCTACACACTGTTTGTTCTGTGTTGCTGACTCAGTTTGTGGTTTACGAGCCCTTTGAAGAGCCCACAGTTGTGTTGTCTCCATCCTCAGAGCCTTTCCTGGAGCTCAAGGGTGGAAGGATGTGAATTCATACAAGCAGAGTACCGGGCACATAGTAACTGTCGCAAAGCAAAGCAAACACAAGCTGGTTTCTGAATCCAGTCTTCTTCTCAACTCACAAACCCTTTAACCTGAAAGGGGCTTCAAAAATCATCTGACCTCCATTTTGACAACCAGCTGCCTGAGTGAACATGTCTGGTAATGGAAGAAACCGTTGCAAGTGGTCTGATGTCATAGACAAGGAAACCAAACCAACTAGCCTACTGGCCAAGGAGACCCAGCATCTGGACAGGGGTGTGAGAAATGTTGGGCAACACTTAAGAAAATGTACTAGTGTCAGAAAGTCATGGGCAATCTTTGTGTACCATGGCCTTGAATGGTTTTGTGTTTGCTTAACTGTAGAATGTTCTGTGTAAGAAAGATTAAGGGATTTCAAATTTTCTTCTTTGAGTCAATATACTACAGATATATAAAAAATCTTTATGCATATAGAAGCTAACACATGGCTGCTTCTTCATAGTTAATTTTGTGAAAAAATATACATATTAAAAGCTATGACAAAAATCTTTTCTGTTTTTCTTGATTATCACTCTGCCATTGTTTTTCCTGTGGAAACCACTTTGCTTTCTTTCTTCTGCCCTCTGTACCTACATTTGCACATAACTTTCTAGTTTCTAGAAATAGCAGTATAGGCTAATACTTATTAATCTGGGATAATAGTTATTAACTTTCCATTATATTAGCTCAGTCTATAGTTGTTTAAAATAGAATCTGAGTAAGTTGTTCAACCTGTGTCAGACAAAGATTTAAGGAATCCCATTAAGTGATTCTGATAGAAGCTCACATGACATTTCTTATGTGATGTCAATGTGGTTGCGAACTTGACTAGATTGACTAGAAGGAAAGGGGTCCAGGTGATTGGTCAGTCATGCTCAGGGGAATGCTGAGAGAGAAGACGGACAGGGTCAGGGAGCAGAGTGGTAAAGACCTGCTTTCCAGGGCAACACTATTCAGCAGGCTGGGCAAGGATGGCACAAAAGGAGGGGAAAGAGAACAGCTCTGGGCATCACTCTTTTGATCCTTCTTGAGTGGCTGGGGTTTGCTGTGGTTAGTGTCTGTGGCCATCAGACCCTAGACTTGTTAGCTTTTGGTGTGGGTTAGCATCTGTAGCTCCCAGGGAGTTTTAGGCCTTCCCCCTTGCCTGGAAATACGTCATGTGTCTTTTTTATTTGGTCTTTTTATGAGGCTTCTAGCTTCCAGTTTCCCTGATGATCCAGCCAAAAGGTGGCTGTTGTGGAACTTTTCAGCCCCAGATTGCGGGGACAATTAGCAAATACCTTCTTGCAATCATATTTTTCTGTTGGCTCTGTCCCTCTGGAGAGCTCTTACTAATACACAATGCACTGTGTGTTAGGAGGCAAATTTGTATCTGTTTCACTACCTGTGCAGAAATATAAGTTAATTACAGATGCAGCATCTTTTAAGACTCACATCTTTTGGGTATGTGTTGTCAGCGTCACTATCCTTGTTCTATGGTGTTCTCTAAGGGGTCACCAGGCCCAAGTCTGAGATTATACAGCCTGTAATTGGTGAAGTTAGGAATTAAACTCTGATTTCTTCTATTGCAAATACAACCCTTTTTCCACTTGTTCATACTGTCTGTACAAGAAAGTGCATGCAAGTAAAATTATCTTAGTCCTTGTTATGGTTTGAATGTGACTTATCATCCAAAATTCCTGTGTTAGAGACCTGAGCCTCAGTATAATGAAAGGGGTGGGATATTTGAGAGGTAATTAGATCGAAAGGTGTCAATCCTCATGAAAGGATTAATGGAGATCCCCTGAAAGTGGGTTTATCATCACTGTTATAAAGTAGGTCAGCTCTCTTAGCCACATTCACTCATGTCCCCTTTAAATTTTCTGCCATACATGAAGTAGTGCTTGGCTTTTACTAAAGCCAAGCCGATAAAGCTACTTTCCTGTTTTCTAGAAATGTGAGCCAAAATGAGCCTGTTTTCTTTCTTACTAACCCAGTCTCACATATTTTATTACAGTTGAACATGTGGACTAACACAGTCACCTTTGGGCTATCTAGATGTTTTGGTTGTAGCTACATTTTTCTGGCACAGAAAGTGTTCTGAGACTTTTCAAAGAAAGTCTTGTGAGTCTAGAATAGAAATATGTGTCTTCTCAGTGATTTATTGCATGAAGAGGCCTGAGGGGAATAGAAAGGGACACCAGGCATCTTGTGGTGGCATTGAAAACCTAGGGTCCCCAGTGGATTTTGCAGGATAAGACTAGAAGACAGCAGAACTTCAGTATCTCATCATATGTCCTTGTGCAGATGGTGTCCTTGGACAGAGCCATTGAACTCTGGCATCCAGTTGGTGGAGACACCTGGTGACTTTAGTATAGGAGTGAAAATGATTTTTTACTTAGTCCTATGCCTTAAGTAGCTTTGGAAGCAAGTTGTCTTCCCTCAAGAGAAGGTGCTGTGGTCTGCTAAAGAATCACTGAATATAACCAGAAGCCTAAGAATGCGATTATATTCTTAAAAAAGCGGTTTCAACAACATGAGAGCATCTTGGGTAGCTAAGAAATTGACCTCATGAGGTACTGTTCCTCGTGACAGCAGGGCCAGTGCGTCAGTAAGTGAGTGCAGGGTGGCAGTGGCATGGTGGTCAAAGAAACCACGTGTGCTGAGTGTGGTAATGCAGAAAGGAGTCCCTGGTGAAGCCAGGCAGCCCTGTGAGGCACGGTGTGGCAGAGAGCACCTGTGTTCTTCTTTCTGGTGTTCGACATTTGAATAAGAATTCACATTTGCTTGTAGAGACAGAGTATCTTTACAGGTGTGAGTTTTGTTTTGTTTGATTGACTCAGCAGTTACTTCTGAGACAATAGGAGAAGAGAGCAGCAAACATACAGCTTGTGTTAGTGAGGAGACCTTAAAAAAAGCAGGATTAGAGAGCCTTTACCTGCAGAGACTGAAAGCAGACTTCATTCTGCTGGCTTCCTCAGGAATTAAAGTACCTGAGGATGAGCCCATGGAGGAGGGGCTGCTCCAGGACTGAGAGAGGTTGATCTTGATGAGGGCATCCAGAGGCTGTCTGGAAGGGTAGAAATTCACAGAGGTAGGGTAGAAGGCTCAGAACAGCAGTGGTGGACTTGGGACCCCCCTGAAGACTGTCATTGTAAAGGTGTAACTTCTCAGTTGATGTTTCTTTCTGACTAATGGAAACATCATACTTGAGATACTCTAAGACAAAGATCCTGCTTCCTTCTGTTAGATCCTTCAGGCAGCTTCGTGCATGATGTGGTGAGGAAGGGCAGGCCTGTGGCAGAGGGGTGGGTAGGTCTTGTCCACGCTGCCAACGTTTGTGCAAGGGGAGTGGTGCCATGCGAATTAGTAGCTGCACTGTCGGGAGACGGGGTGCTGACAGCGAGGCCCATGCGTTAGTGAGCCACACCAGGGAGGCACAGGAATCTCCCCTGTTTCCCGTGCTGTTAGAAAGGAAGGCTGTTATTTTACTTTATGTGATGAGCAGCTTCATTATACAACCAAGGCTGTCTGAGATACGACCATCAGAGATCATTTATTCTGGAAAAGGCAAAACTGCCTCATGTTTCCACTTTACTGACTTCTGGTTTTAGAGTATGGCCAGTACAGTAGCACAGAAACATGCAAAGCAAGAACATGTAAATATAGTACATGTAAACATATATGGTGTCACCTGTACTCTAAAACAGCAAGTCGCAGCGCACATGCCTGATGCCACTGGGAAGCTGAGAGGCCAGCAGCAGCATAGGGTTTGAAACTTCTCAAATTTCTGAACAACTTGAGATAGAACAACTTGATAGCAAAATCACTGCCTCTGCTTTCTGATGACGTTAACACAATTAGAAAACACGCTACCCAGAAATCTTAAAATACAGATGGGTGACAATGAATCATCAACAGCCACAGGGGTATGAACTACTGGCTGCTAAGGGAGAGAAAGTGACAGAAATGAGCAGGGTTGTTATATGTGTGCATGCATGTGTGTGTATGCATGTATGCATGTATGTGTGTGTACATGTATGTGATAGGTGGGAGGATAGGAGAACCCCTGCATGACTAACAGGCACTAGTGGGAAGCAAGGTGAGTGCATCTGAGGCCAGAAACTACAGCCCGGGGTCTCTCTTGTCACAGGTACAGGGAGTAGAGTAAGATCTGACAGTCTGAAGGCCACAGCTGTTCAGGCCTGGGCCACACTGAGGGGGAGCTGCTAGAAGGTGCTCAGCTGAAGGAGAGGGGAAAGAAAGAAAGTAAGAGCCAGTGTGAGTGCGGAGCGGGCAGGTAGGGCATCTCTCACAGGGCTACATACATGAAGGGCAGAAGAAGAGCTCTGTACCCTGAGACAGGTGGCCACAAGCAGGTGTTTTCTCAAAGTTTGGGTAAGTGAAATCCACATCAAAGCAAACAGCTGAGTAAAAATGTTACCTGGGATTACTGAAGGATAAAAGAAAAAAGAATCATGTCCTCACAGACAATGACCACACACCCGAAAGACACATGGCTTTGTGTACTTTAACCTTCATTTCCTGCGGGAAAATGAGAACTACGGAAGTTTGGTAAATGGCCAGACTATCATAAGATTAATGCTGACTGAGCTTGGACTTCCAGGGTGTAAACCTTTTAACAATCACACAAATGTCAAGTTTGTTTCTCGTATGCACCTTAAGTGTGTGTGAGTCCTTTGAGAGGATCAGTCTGTATTATACCTGTGATGTGTTATGTGGGAAGCTCAGAATGCAGTACAAATTCTCCTTGATTGTGTTAGGTGGCACCAACTAAAGGCAAAGGAAATTCAAACACAGAGCATGGCTTTCCTGGTCATTTTGTTCATTCAAAAATTTTTTAAATACATTTTAAAATCAGGGTATGGTACACTCCTAAAATTCCAACGTGCTGAGAGGCTAAGGTAGAAGGACCACAAGTTCAAGCTCAGGTGGGCATCTCAGTGAATTAGTGAGATACTGTCTTAAAAGGAAAAAGCAGCTGAGGATGTGAAGCCTATGGATCAAATTCCTAGTAACATGTAATAATAAGATAAAGTATTTCAACAAACAAGCTTTTAGGGTAAAGTATATTTTATGAATGAAATTGTGATCTTTCAGTGAAAATTTAATGGATATTTATTGTTATATTTGTATCTTGAATGCCCTTGGAAGCTTATTCTTTAGCCTGTGGCACTACTGGAAGAGGAGGAGCCTAGAAAGAGGCTTTAGGTCTTTGGAGTGTGAGCCTAAGGAGGAGGATAGGGCCTTTATCTCTCCTCTTTCTTGTTTTCTTCCCTGCCATGCAGTGGGCAGACTTCTGCTCTCCCATGTGTTTCCTGCTGGGATGGGCTTCTTTGCATGGTTTCAATAGTAACAGGACCAACTACCCATGTACTGAAACTCCTGAAACCGTGAGCCAAAAGGAATTGTGTTCCATTTTAGGGTGTTGCTATTTTGCAATGCAACCAACACACTATGTCCAGACATTCCTTGGCTTGCAATGTTTCAACTTAGATTTTTTTTTTTTTCATCCTTCACAAGTGTATGTGTTCAGTAGAATACTTTGAATTTAGGCCTTTTCAGAGGCTGGCAATAGACCCTAGGACATTCATTTGTGAGGCTGTGTAGCAGTAGCACACTGCATTTCCCATACAGCCAAACCAAGGCAAGGAGATAGAACACTCCAGAGCTTTATTTTACTAAGCGGGAATGCATGACAGGCTAGAGATGTTGCACATACTTCCTGATCACCACATTTTCAACTTAACATGTGCTTGACAGGACGTATCTTCAGTGAAAGTGGAAATTCATTTCTGATAGGAATGCATATTGATATTTGGTCCACAGACATGACTGTGAAGTTAAATAGGATTAAAGGAAACTAGGTCAAGAGAAACTACAGATTATTTGTTTTCAGAATTTTGCAAGAGTTTGAATGAGTGTTTTCTGTGTGTATGTGCATGCATGCACGTGTGTGTGTGTGTGTGTTTGGTGAGCAGGTTGAGGAAGGAAGAAGGAGCTGGCAAAGGGAGAGGAGGAAGGGGAGAAATTAATAATCAACTGTGTCCCCTCACAGAGAGCTGGAAGTAGGTATGTGTCCCCATTTGGGGATTTGCCAATGCTGAAGGGAAGTATTTTATGTTCATCTCAGCTCTGTTGAAGTTCTCATTTTAAGACTGAGTGGGGCAGTGGCTCTATTTTGCATACCCCAGATCTTCATTCCCAGAGTTATGCTCACGCAGGGAGAAGGGAGATACCTACACAGGGTTGCTTAGGTCCAAGCTATGCTTTACTTCCAAGTGTCCTTCAGTGTAGACAGTAGGATGACCAGCATAGGTGGCTCAAGAAAATTACTTTTTTAAAGGATCCACATTTCTCTAACTCTTTTGTCCCAGTCTTTGAAGTTTTGCCTCCCTTTCTTCTCTCTTCATTTGTTTTTTATGTTTTATAGACTTTGTGAGGGAACAACTCATTCCGGACCCTTCCTTTGCTTTCCTGGCCACCATTTGTACGTTCACAGCAGTGCTTCCCCTCTGTTTAGTTATAAGACGGCAAGAATTCTTCAGGGTGCAGCTGAAAGAATTTGCTGGTTACAGTATGGGGAAGAAGCACAGACTAATGTTTGAAAATATTACTTCATTGCCCTATCATGCAGAATGCAAAGATTATTTCTTTTTCTATCGCTTCTTTACAAGTGGATACTATACACAGTTCTTGATGGCCATCTAAGAGAAAGTGATGATATCATCTTAATAGAGTTGAAACTGCACATAGAAAAAACAAAGGAGGTTGAAAAAACACACAATGAAAAGGCACATCTAGGGGAATTTCCCATATATGTGCAGTAGATTTGCTATGTGTGCAGAGGGATGTGAATTTACAATGTTGATAGAAACCATGTCTTGGCTTCTGAGGCTAAAAACCTGCTGGAGTCACTACAGGAATTGCACAGTCTAAGTTGGTACCTGCTGGCCATTGGCCAACATAAGATCTGATATTCAGACCTCCCAGAGACTAAGTAGAGAAAACTGCTAATGCTTTTAAGTGTTTCAAGTCTTTCAGGCCATTAAGGGACCATTTGGTGTTCTAAGAAAGATAATTCATTAAAACAAATTGAAATAGTATGAAACAGCTAATGCACCTCTTCAGGTCAGTTGTTTATTTCTCCATCCCTCCCTGGCCATGTGCACCCCAATTGGCATCTATCTCTTCTCACATAGGTTTTGGAATGTTACCTTATCTCAACACCAGGGCCAGTTTGCCAGTGTCAGAGCTGTCTGCTATTAATGTAAAATAAAATTGTGCAGTAAGGGTATCACATAGAAACAGGCTAAGCTGGAGAGAGAGATGCTCATGTCACACAGAGAGTCTGAGAAGAGTGGGAATTAGGAGGAGGAGGAACTGGGTCCAGGCAGAGGAACAACGGAGAACGGAAGTTAGATGATGAACTATAACTGAGGTATTCCATAACTGAGGTTTTTCCTTCATCAATACAGAGCTTTGCAAGTAATACAGACAAGCAGTAGCTACCACGTGGCATTGGGGTTTTAGAAAAGAGGAAAATTAGGAAACACAGCCATGGTGAACAAGGAAGGGGCAGAATGTAGAGATGGTGGTTTTGCTGAAGTTGAGTTGGCTTGAGTTTGGAAGGAATTCTTAAAATATGAAATTTTTATTCCAAAATATTGCATATAGTAGAGCCGAGGGAAGCTAGGGTTTCAACTCAAAACAGGTCAGGGGGATTTCATGTCTGTTATCAAAATCTATGAAGAGGCTTATCTAGTAGAGACATGTACTCTTGACCCGTTGGGAGGTTCCTTCTCAAAGATTTCTGAGTTTCTGTGTCACAAATTCCCAACTTTGCTACAATTTACATTTTGTTTCAAAATTTCCTTGTTGTCATGGAGCTGACCTGGGCCTATCAAATGCTAAGCTGAGTAGCGTTCCTAGCCTCCACACACTGGCTACCAGTGGCATCTTCCCACTGAGCTGAGTGACCATCCTTTCTTCCTGGGAGCTGTTGAGCTGTCCACTTGATCCCAAGGTCCTTGAGGTGCTAAGTGAGGAAGTCCTCCTCTTTTGGTTTGGAAATGGTTTCTTTTTTGCCTGTTTATGGGTTATGATGTTGGAATTGAAAGATGAAGAGATTTTGGGAGGTGGGACCTTGATTAGATTCCTTGTGGCCTCATGAAAGGATCCATGCTGGTGCTGAAGCTAGAATTATGTCTATTAGGAGCACAATCCTTACAAGAGGATGGATTGATAAAAAGTCAGTGTGATCCCTTGTTGGTCTGCTTCCTTTCCAGAACTATGAGTTAAATACACTTTTCTTAATAAGGTACCCAGTTTCAGGTATTTTGTTATTGCAATTCAAAACAGATATGAATGAAGAGACATTTGTTCCTCTTTGTCTTTTATACTTTATCTAGGGAAAATATATTATATTTATTCTGTTTTTATGAAATGTTCAAGGAACACAGCACAGAGTCTGTGGCTCTACCTCGCCTCCTTGATCTGTTAATGTGGGACCCCTCAGTGACAAAGGAATCTTGTTTTCCTCTACTTTTCTCCTCTTATGATCTGTGCTTGATAGTGCTCTTCCTTTTTTTCCTTTGTCTATTTCAAGCAACAAGATTATGGTATTTCTAACTCTCATGTAGTTGTTGGGTTGGAAGATACATTTTCCTAGAGCAATTCCCTTCCTGGTTTTTGTTCTTAAAAGTTTAATTCATCGAAGAGAATATGGTGTGTTCTTTTGAGACCGGGGAGAAATGCTTCCTAGGTAAAAAGGGAAAGAAATCACTGAGCTCCAGGGCAGTTAGTTTCCTTGGCAGTGCCTTCACAGAGGAGAGAAAATCTCAGAGAGGAGAGCTCACTGATGTTATGCTTGTGACTAACTTAGAAGTACATGACCATCTGTATCCTCCACGAAGGCTTGAACCCTAGGAAGCAAGCAGTGTGGCTGAGCTTCCAAAGATGGCCAAGTATTTCCATCTTGCCTGTTGTTTTACAGTGTGACCTTGCAGATTCTGTCAAAAGATGGGATTCTGTTTCCCCTTCCTTGAATCCTAGATGGCCATTGTTGGTCTCTGGAAACCAAAAGCCTTTGGTGACTGTGGTGTCACCTGAGATACAGATTAAGGTCAGAAAAATGTTGCAGCTGTTGTTTGGTTCTCTTGTGACACTCACATCATTTGCTCTGAGACTGCTATAGTGCAAAGCCACATGTAGAAGTTTCAGGTTGTCAGCCTAGTTTGGCTCCACACAGCCTCTATACTCAGCTGCTAGCCATGTGTGGAGGTATCTTGGATCATCATTAATTATGCCTGAAGTCTCAACCATCATCTTATTGCAGGCATGTGCATAGCCAAAGCAGAAATGCCCACCTCAGTCCTTCACAAATTCTTGAACCACAAAGTCAGCATCAAAATGGAATGATCATTTTACCTCAATAAACTGTGTGTGGAGTGTGGGGTCTTGCTCAAAGTATTCAAATCTTTGTCCAGAGAGATCAAGTAAGAGAAAGAAATAAAAGGTATATATTGAAATGGAAGAGTCAAACTATCTCTTATACAAAACTCCAAAACTCCTTATCCCTCCAAAAAACTTCACTAATAGATTTACAGAACAAATAAATTTACCAATAGCAGCATACAAAATTAACACACAAAATTCAATTGCACTATTGTATTTCAACAGTGAACACACCTAGAAAGAAATCAGGAAAACAATCCTTTTCTTAAAAGCTTCATAAAAAAGCATCAAGTACCTAGAAATTAACCCAACCAAGGAAATGAAAGACCTCTATAATAAAAACAATTGCATTCTGAAAAAGTTTGTTGAGAATATCAGAAAAGAAAGATATCACTTGTACCTGGGAGGGGGGGCAGAGCCAGTATTGTTAAAATTGTAATTTAACCAAAAGTGGTATCACTTAATGTGATAGCAGTTGAAATGCCACAGCATTCTTCACAGAACAAGAAAATGAACCTCTAAAATTTATGTGGAACCAAAACAGATCCAGAATATTTATAACAATCCTGAGCAAGAACACATAGCAGGAGGCCTCACAATCTCAGACTTCAATTTATGTTACAAAGATGATACAGAGATAGAAACAGTACTGGTACAAAAGCAGACATGCAGATGCAGAACTGAGGTTGTAGAAACTACCTGAGGCACTTTCAATCATCTGATCTTTGACAAAAGGGCCAAAATCATGTGTTGGAAAAGAGTCTCTTCAAACAAATGGTACTGGAAAACTAGCTATCCACATACAAAACGATGAATATAGACCTACACCTCTCAATCTGTACTAAAGTAAAATCAAAATGAATGACAGATTAAGGTACCAAAACATAAACACTGAATTTGATAAAATAGATAAGATCCTTAAAAATGTAGTCATATGTTTTTATGGTATAGATTTCCCTAGCAGAGCTCAGAATGGGAAAATTTTTGCCAGCCACTCCTCAGAGAGAGGAGTTAATATATAAAGAAGTTAAAAAAAAAAAAAGACCTCTTCTAAGTCCTAGAAAGAACTCAGATGCCAATCAATTGAAGAATGGATAGGGAAGATGAAATATTTTTATACAGTGGAGTATTATTCACCTAGAAAACAGGATAAATTTGAGTCTTTTGTTAGTAAATGGATGCAACTAGAGAACATATTCCTAAGTGAAATAAATTAATTGCATGTGCAAACATCTTATTGTCTCTTTAGTGTGAGAAACTAAAAGAGAAAAATGGAATCTGAAGGGTACAATAGACACTGGTAAAAGGGATTGAATTTATTCAAAAGGGAAGAGTTACTGAGTGGAGGAGGACAGGAGAGAGAGTGGCGGAAAGAGATTTACCTATATATGTAAGCAGGGTGGTTTGGCCAACTGTACTGTGCATTTCTGCCTGTCTATGGAAAGGAGCAGTTAATGCCTCAATTTGTTTCATCTCCTTTTTTTCAATTCTCTCCTTTTTGTCTCCTTAATTTCTTATTGCTTTCATTTTTTCTTCTTCCAGGTTCTCGGGTATATATCTGGCAATATGAATAACTGATTGGATGACAACACTATGTAGCACAACAAATACTGAGAAATTCATGCTACTTTGTTAAGTGAAATTTTGTGTCACTTGTAATTTTTTATGTTTTAATTATAATTTGTACTCTTTAGAAAAATAGACTTTGTCAAAACAAAAACTGGAAATTAAAGTGAATACAGAATTTTCAAAAAAAAGTACAAATAACCAATAGGTATATGAAAAAATGTTCCAGAATCTTTAGCCATTAAATAAATACAAAACTAATTCTTACTCTTTTAATTTTTTTGTGGAACTTGAGATCAGACTCAGGACCTTGCACTTGCCAGGCAGGCACTTGTGCCCCTGAGCTATCTCCCCAGCCCCAACATTCTTACTCTAGAATGAATAGTGATCATCAAGAGCACAAACAAACAAACAAACAAATAAATAAACTATTGCTGGATAGACTGTAGACAAAATGGAACTCTTACATAGTTGGGAATTTAGGATAGTACAACTATGGTGGAAACCAGTATGGACATTCCTCAGAAAATTAAAAGTAGAAATTTCATTCGACCGAGCTATTCCCCGTCTAGGAATATTGCTCAAAGACTTAAGGAGATCACATTACAGTGATATGCAAATCCCATGTTTATAGCTATTTTGGATTATGCTAATCCATAATAGCCAATTCCTGGCTGTGGTGTGCATGGCTACCAACAGGTGAGTGGATTAAGACAATGAAGTGAAGCAGACAGAGAAGGTTATATAGCTCTTAGGTTTCTTTTGGATGAGAAAACCAAAGAATACAATTTAGAGAGAAAAATGCAAGAAAGATGATGGCAAACAGTAGACTTTGTGGAGATAAGCAGGGTTCTGGGTACAAGGGGAGACAGGAGGAGAAGGGGAGAGGGCATGAAGAGAGTCGAGATGCAGAAAGTGTGTGTGCCAGTACACCATGGTGTACATATTTACTGTGTTTCACAAAACATATCAATGGAAATTGAGGGAAGGCAGGTTGGTTACACAGAAATGGTAACCTGTGTGACTTCCCTGGGTTTCCATCTTTCTTCTAGGAAGGGCACATGATGAGCTGAACCCCATTACCATTCAGTGGGTGTTTCCCCAGCCCTTTAAAATAGCAGTTCAGGGGCTGGGGAGATAGCTCTGTGGCACAAGTGCCTGCCTGGCAAGTGCAAGGTCATGAGTTTGAACCCCAGTCTCACAAAAAAAAAAAAAAAAAAAAAGCAGTTCTGAGGCAGATGGACAGAACTTCCCTTGCGATGTAGGGACACAACTTTTAGTGCACGCATGAGCTTGTGGAGAGAGTTCATATGTTTTCTCTATATCTGTCCCAGGCTCCTGAGAGGTCAAGGCCAGAGCTCAGCAGCAGCAGGCAGAGCCGAAAGAGTGATCAGCTGGGTGAGACTCAGGCTGAGGCTCAGTGTTCTCCTCATTGCTGCGCCACCTGGTTGCCTGTCAGGAAATACTAGTTGAAAGTATCAATAATGTTAAGAAGGAGAATAGAAAAGGTGGAATAAGGGGTTTAGTTTAAATTTAGGAATTAAGAGTGGGGTTAGGAGTGTTCACAAATACTACATGTTTATATTGAAATCTCCTTAGCACAAAAAGCTTTTTAAGTTTGTATTTTCAACCTACAGAAACTGCGGTCTTCATCTAAATGGGAAAATGAATTCAGCCTCTAGGACTAGCCAGTGGGTGAGGAAGAGGTAACTTTGGATCTGTTTCTATTTCTCCCTCTGCCAGGCTGATTGCTTTAATAGGTCCTTTCAACTGAGAGATCATATTTCCCTTTAGAAGTTGCTCTAGGTCTCCATATTTATTATGAAGCTTAATTAAAAAGTAATACCCCAGGCTTCTCAATTATTCTGCTTCCTTTTTGTATGAAGTGTAAAGTGACATATTCAATTTTGTCTCTCCAATTTTTTTCTGTTTAGCTAGTAAGTGAGGGTTGGTCATAATGCTCCATTTAGCCCAGGTTTCTTCAAAAGAGTGTTGATTCTAGGGATGGAAACAAAAGCGAGTATTTAAAGTAGGCAATTGTCAGTCTAGTTGTCCACAGCTTTCCAGGCAGCTATGTATAAACATATTATAGATACAAAGTTCATCACTTCTGGTTTTGGAAAAATAGACCAGCTATAATTCCTACTACTCTATTTTTCATTGGAAAGGGAATTAAGTCAAGACAGTTTTAAAAGAGATTTCTCTCTATATGAATAGCACCTGTATTATCACATTTGCATTACTGATATTTTGGTATACTATGTTAAGAAGGGGAACCAGGCATTTCTGGAAGCCCAAAGCTCTGGAGGCTGAGGCAGTTCAAGCTCAGCCAGAGTAACTTGGCACCGTGCCACCTATGAGAATACAATATAAGAAAAACCACTGCAAATGTAGCAAAGTGTAAATTCCCTGGGTTCAATTCCTAGTACTAAGGGGGAAAAAGATAGCATAATAATACTTTCTGTACAGGGCTGTCATATCTGTGAAAAAGAGTCACCTCTTGATGCTCTTTTGTCACTGTGTGAGATCATGTTTGTGCTTTGAGTTTCCTACATTTTCCTTCTCCATGGGCTTTATTCTACGTATTTACAGTTAGCCTCACATAACTCTGCCGTTAATTAAATAAAATGCTGTGTTATTGTTTTGGCTTTTTTGGCTTTGTTTTATCCCAGGATGGCTAGAACAGTTAGGCTTCAATAAATGTTTGTTGGTCTGTTTTGCCCTCTGGTTTAAAAAACTATGGTTTTGAAACCACAAGACATTCTTGAATGAAATGATGCCTGATTAATTCTGGCCCTGCTTTATTTCCATAAGGCTGAATGAGAGTGTGCTGTGTCTCATAGTTCTTATATTAGATACGCATTAAACAGAGAACATTTTCCAGTGAAACCATTGATATGCTTCATAAAGCAAACAATTTTTATTAGGAGTGTGTTTATTAAATGAACATGTACTCTTATTTGAAGAAAGCTGGGGAGATATATGAGCTGCTCTCCTCATTAGTAACAGGCCTTGTGATCCCTGAGGGCAGGATACAGAGCCACTGCCTGGAACCAAGTGCTGAGGGTGCGCTTTGGGGGAAGAGCTAGACAGAATGTGTGAGCTGGGTGTGGTAGCTCACGCCTGTAATCCCAGCACTTGGGATGCTGAGGCAGGAGGATCGGTGAGAGTTCGAGACTAGCCTGGGCTACCAAAGTGAGCTCAAGGCCAGCCTCAACTGCATAGCAAGAACCTGTCACAAAAAAAAAAAAAAAAAAAAAAAAAAAAAGAATGTGTGAACCACGCAGCCAGCGCTGGCTGGGACGGCGACAGTGCCAAGGAGGCCGCGTGAGGTGAATCTAGCACATTCAGAGAAAATCAGTTCCCCCAAATGATAGAACCTCCACTTTCTATCTGCTGCAGGTTCTATTCTAGGAATGTCTTGGGCACAGGGTGCAGAGTATGTGCTAGAATCAGTGTCCTTCTTCCGTGTCTCCCCGTGGGTCTTGTGCTTGAGACCCCAGGAGGCAGCGCATACAGCAAGGCAGACATAAATGTGACATTTTGGCTCATGTCACTTGGGCTAGACATTTTGGTCTCCTACTTCCTGCTTGTGTGACTTTGGACACTTCATTTAATCTCTCATGGTTAGCTTCCTCATGTATCAGTTGTGGTCCATAATGCCTATTGCAGAGAGTTGCTGGGAGGGTTAATTATGTAATGGTCACGGAATTGGCATGGTGGCGTTTGGCAATACATGGTAGCTATTGGAATTCTTAGGTGTGGTTAGAAACTGACTCTCATGGCATGCCTGAGTTCTCCAGTGAGGTGTCGGATGAGAAGGACCTGTAGAGAAACTGTAAATGTCACTAGGCAGGGCTGGAAATTGTGTACAGTGTGCTGAGACACCAAAACAAAATGAAACAAAATAAAACACAAACTCTTTCCAGCAGAAGCAGAGAGATTGTCTCCTTTTGTAGCAAAAATTGGCTTTGTTTTCCTCCTCAAAATGTCATTATACAAAGAGGCGTCAGATGAAGGGACATTTAACTACTACTGTCTCTCTGCTTGTCCATGGGGGATGGCTCACTAGTGGAAAGAGTTGAAAATGGCTCTATTTGCAACGTTAAATCTGCTTATAGATCATGTTTTATTTCAATTTCTCATCTAGACTTCATTAAGTGGGCATGTGAATGGAAATAAGCCTCTGGGTTTTAAAAGATGGGACATTTAGTCCTGGGAGTATTCGGCCAGTTCCTCTCAGACTCTGTGGAACCATGTCTATGGCTCCTGGGAGGGAAATTCCATCTCTTCTTCCTGCAAGGTAGCTTAGCAGGGCACGATGGTGCCATCCTTTCCTTTGCATTTTAACTACAAGCTTGTTTATTGCCCTTTGTGGTGATTACTGATACGATAATATGGGCACTGTTGAGCACAGTGTGTGACGGGGACAGATGTAACCTGTTTGGGCAATTGGAAGAGCAAATGTGCAGGGCATGGAATGGGAGAACAACAGGCTTCAGGCCTCAGACGGGTCCCTTTAAAGCTGAGTGAGTCCAGGGTGAGAGGATCGGAGGCTCGAGGGGCATCAGAGCCTATAGGCCCTTCTGTGGTGCTCTGGAAACCCTTTCAGAGCATTCTGGAAAATGTTTCCCTATGTTCCATAGAAGGGTCACCAGTAATTGATTATGACTTTCTCTTGGGTGTGGGGAAGCTCTCAGTTCTCTGAGAATAGCAGGGTTCTCAGCCTTTACACAGTGCAGAGAGCCTTCTATGGCCCTGCTCTTTCATCCCTTTCTTATTAATTCTACCACCCTTGTAGTAGAATCAAGGTCTCCACCCTAGGTGTTAGGGTGTCCTGAGAGGCACTGATGGGGTATGAACACGAAGGATGCCTCATAGTGCTTTAGAGAAGGAAGAAAACTTTCCCAATGCAAGGCTGAGGAACCCAGAGCCTTCACAACACATGGCAGGGACATGATGGCTTGGAAAGGGACAGGGATAATAATGGCCTACCCAAAGTTGCTCTTCTCTTACAACCATCATCACAGGCTTATTGATTGCTGAGATGTGTTTTAAAAAGCATCAAGAATCAGGCAATTAGTTCCTGCTTAATGCTGAATGCCAAAGCAGGGCTATGGATTCTCTAATTGATCAATGGATTCATTATTTCCTTGCATGGATAGATGTAGATGCAGGCCAATGGGAGTAATAAAGTAGAAGAAAAATACTAAAATGTAGAGCCAGAGATTTATTAGTCCCTCCCAAGAAGTACATTGTTTATCCATTTATTTCCCAGTAATTGCTTGTTTATTAAGGTAGCTGCTCAAGGAGAAAGCCTACAACAAGAATTGTCAATAACAAAGAGGGACCATGTCTTTACTGTAAGTAGGGGTATTGTGTTCCAGTTATTAGAGCTCCTCAAGCATACAGAGGCAGCATGAGAGACCCTGGGCCATAATCAAAATATGGCCATCGTTCACTAGGACAGGCAGTGTCCCTAGAGCTATGTGGGCTTTCAGAGGAAGCCGCTTCAGAGTAAAGGATTTAGTTACCAGTGACATAACTTTCCCTTTGGAGCTGTGTCCTCGGGAGGTAGTAGGTTACACTGCAGAGATCAGCCATTTTGGATTTCCCATATACTTCTCTCTCTATGACCTACATTTGATAGCTATTTGGCCTTTTGGGTCAATTTCTTAGCTTCCTTGATCTGAGAGGTAAAATAGTGAAGATGGGCTTAACTGGTAAGGTCGTAGCTCTGCTACTTTTTTTTCTTTTTTCTTTTTTTTTCAGGACCAGAGATCTGCTACTTTCTTAACTGTGGCAACTTGAGTGAGTTATTTTATCCCTCTGCAGCTTGGTTCCTCTTGTGGTCAGACGTGGGGACAATGCTCACGGAGCATGAGTTGTTGATGGTCAGGTCTTAATGATTCTGGCCCAAGGGAAGCTATGCACAGACGGGCAAGGGTGGTGGACACCCCTTCATCTGGCTTCTCTCTCTAGAAGCCTGAGGCTTATCTCCAGGCAGCTGGTGGATTGCTTGCTCCCTGCCCTCCCAGCAAGAGGCCAGCTTCTCAGCTCATGGCCCTCAAGCCATGGAGATGGGAGTGAGTCCTGGATAAACATTCCAGTTCCTCTACCTCTGAAGGAACAATTCTGGCATATCTTCTCAAGTTCCTTGGTACTTCCTCAGAAGGATCCAGCCCACTTGCCAATGGCAGGGACGTAACCATTACGAGGTTTTCTCTTTGTGGTGTCTCACAGATAGCCTTAATCTTCATCCATGCTCACCTCCCTAAGTCACACCAGTCTTTATCTGAAGGGCCCACTGGGCGAGAACCCAAGTTTAGGCGTTCTTTAAGGCACTTACCATAGTACCTGGCACATGGAAAACAGAGTGAGGCAGGAGATCAGGGTATGCCAAACTGGCTAGTCAAGTGTGACCTGTCAATAACAGAGATCCAGCAGACGTGTGCTCAAGCCCTAAATGGGGAATGTATAAAACAGTGTTTGTGTTCAACTCTTTTCCAAGGAGTTAAGCAGGTTTCTGGTAAGACAGCCTAGCCTTCACATCGCCCTGATGTGAAGGGAGGGGGAGACAAAAAGACAGCCCTCAACCCTGCGATTGCTGTGCGATGGCTTTCTCAGTGGTCCGCCCTTACCCTTCAAGTACACTTCTTTTCCTACATTGAGTTGACCCACGCTCCTTTAGTACCTTTAATAAATTTAAAATCTCACTACTTTTCACTTGTTTTGTCTAATTCGTTGTTCAGGACAAGAGTGAAGTACAAAGGATCTCTTGACAGAGTCCCCCAAACCCAGTACATGTGAGCAATTCATCAGCTGCACTTTGAAGATCTGGAGGATTACATCACTGTATAGTCCTGACCACCATGTCAGACATATGGGCACTAAATGAACATCTCTGCCTACCCTCCCCCTCACCTCTCATTCACCTAGCTTCTTGGGTATTCCTAGGAAAATCTAATGTTGAGCAACCATGGGATCTAGTGTTGCTCTAAGTTTTATACTCAATGAAAACACTACTTTGATCAAGTACTGACAAAGGTAAAATATAACAGGTATTAGTAAGGATAAACAATGCACGAGTATTGACTCTAACTGTCCGCAGCATAAATAGCACAGAACCACTTATGGAAGATGGTTATATAATGTGCAGGCAAGAAAACACATCTCTGCATCTTCATTCACCTGCTAAAGCCAAACCCTGAGCTCAGCACTATTGGGGGTGCTTGTTTCTCCAAGGCAGAAGATGAATTAAGAAGAGAAAAAGGAAGAGGGAACTAAACTTTGAGTTCCATAAGTGCTTTGATAACTTCTCTTTGCATCACTGAACTCCACTATGATGTCATCATTCATCCTCACAGTAGACTTCAACACGAGATATTTCAAATGCATCTTACAGGCAAGAAACCTAGTGTTTACAGAACTGACTTACCTGGTTAGGTCCCCTAGCAAGAACTGACAGGAGCTGGGATTTTGCACTTAATACTGCCAACAAATGCTCATTTTATTCATTCTATGTGACCAAATTAAATCTTATTGAGTTGTCTGATCTTGATAAAGAATGCGTTTTGTGTGACACTTTACTGCTGAAAACCACTCAGCTAATATTTTTCAGTATAGATAAGGAAACAGTCTGAAAAAGATTAAAATATATATCTGCAACCGCACGGGTGGGATATGGTAGATCTGGAGTTAGAGACCCCATTGCCTAGCTCCCTTTCATGAAGAGACTACTGAAAAGGATAGTCCAGTTTCTTTCCTTTGAATCTGGGCTAGCTTTAGTGACTTGCTTGACTGATTGATTTTGGTAGAAGTGGTGCCAGGATTCCCCAAGCTGGGTCACAGCCTTGCCACTCTTGCTGGGCTAGCAGGGGAGCCTGGAGCCACCACATGAAAAGCAGAGTTACTCCACTGGAAGCTGTGTGTAGAGCAGTCAGCATCTGTTGAATAATTCTGTCTGATCTCAACCTTCTAGCCACCCTTGGAAAGTCACCAAATTTTGAATGAAGCTGCATAGGATCTTCCAACCTAAGTTTTCCAGCCTAGTCCCCTCTGTTCCCATTGCTGCTTGCTGAACTTTCCCTTCCCACACATGAAGAAAGTGATGTTATCTTGTTCCTGTAAAAATGTGACCAAAAAACTAGAGAAAAGGAAGGGCTACAAAGATAGCCAAAATTTTGACCCCAGCCTTGCTAAGTCAGTTATGACTAAGGACATAAGAGAACCTTTACTGTAACATCCTCTAACTCAGTGGTGTTTCAAATTCTTTTCAAGGAGATTATGGGGCCACAGAGGAAAGGGACGGACAATGTATAGTGTGCCTAAAGAGAGTCACCTAGAGAGAAAACATTCTTTCAGGCCTTCACAGAGAGCAAACTGGCTAAGCAATGGCTGTGACTCATCTAGATGGCTGACACTGACAAAAGTTCTACAAAATGCTATACATGGTTTCAAGGTAAATCCCGAGGGGATTTGACTGACCTTGTCAGATATAAAAGTTACATTTTTGGTTATATATATAGGTCTTACTTTAACTTGGTCTTAACCATCCAGCATAAAAGGTTAGCCACAAGGTATAAGAAGTGAAGCCATATTAATATGCTGAGCTGTAAAAGGCTCAAGTCAACAGCTTCTGACATTCCAGTTCTGCTGATAACCCACTACTATTATGGACTATTGGACTACACATACAACTACTTTTTCTTAGTTCAATGAAAATAAATATTTGTACTAATAGTGTTTAGAAAAGTTATCATGTCTGCATCTTGTACTCTGAACAACTACCATTAAGACAACATATGGATCGTATTAATTATTGTGGCTGTTCAACTAACGTGTTTTGAAATTGTCTCATTGTTATTTCTTTCTTATTAAAATTAATAAAATTTAAGAAAAAAAGAATCTAGGTAAGAAGTCTTGCTCTGTGTTCCTATGCCAGCACAATTCTAAAGAAATAACATGAAAGCCAAAAGATAGGTTGCTGATAGAATTTAAAGCTTTTTATTAGTCACTTTGAAACAGCAAGAAGAAATAGGTAAAAGTGATTTTAATAAAGTACTTAAGCCAACATATTCAAAATATTATTTGAATATGTAACAAATAAAACTAATTAATCAGTTAGTTTGCATTATTTTCACACGAAATTATTGAAAGCTAGCAAGTAATTAAGACACAGAAAATCTCCGTGGAGAAAGTTACACTTCTCATAGTCAACATACATACATGGCTGGTGACATTTGTGTGTCTCTGCGTGAGGCTCCACTCTCGTATTACTATCACTACTCCTGTAGCACCTGTCACCTTTATGTGATCTGCTCAACAACCTTTTTGTCCAAGAGCAAGATCAAATTTCTCCTTCCCAGCAGTGCTCCCAGAGCACTCACTTCAATTTCATATTCATTTGAGATCACTCTTTTTTTTTCTGCTTTTTGCTTGTATGTCTATATGTAGTGAAGTTAACATATCCACAAGGCTTTTGTAATAAATGGTAACAATGCATCTGCTGATGGAAAGTATCATATCTAAAAATTAATAATTGAAGGGAATTCCTACCATTCTAAGAGTTAATTTTTTAAAAAAATCAAAAGGACTGTAGCTAGTTATTGCAGGCCCTTTTGCTTGTAGGCTAAGTAATAGCTCAGAAGTTTATTCCTGGTTTAAACATGCTTCAATAGCGACAGCCATTTATGACAGGCGATCAAATGGCCATGTGGCTACTAACAGGTGACTCGTGGGATAAATATCTGTGTCTGGAGTGAGGCAGCAGGGAAACAAGAGGAACCACTCAAGCTAATTGTGGAGAAAACATTGCCTGCACATTGGAGTCACATCTGGCTTGGTTATTATTAAGCAAGCTGTGGCTCCATTTAGCCCTAGTGAGAGCTGCATCCATCCCGTTGAGAGCAGCCTGTGTGAATCTGAGAGACAAGGAGCACGAGTTACACGTGATCATGAGAAAATTCCAGAAGGCTGTAGCCCACACATGCACCTCTCAGTGCCTTTCTCACTGTCTACAGCATGGACCTCACTTCCTGGACACTGTCAGAGATGACTAACATGTGTTAGACTCCACCCCATAATTTGTGTCACGCTCCTTAGAAGGAAGCTATTTAACATATGGAAGCGCTTCCCTCTTTACATTCTGTAAGATTGTTGAGTTCAGCTAATGTGAGGGCAAATAATCCCAAACTGGGGGTAAGAAATTCATCACACTTCAGTAAGTTGCTTGTTGAAATGTTTAATGCTTAAATGGTGTGAAAATTTTTATAGCACATATACATGCAAATTAATCATAATTTGTTGACTTACCAATAGATGATTATAGAAATACTACTCCAAAAACTAAGAGCTAGTATAGTAGATAGTAAATTATAACTATTAAGTGGAGAAAAAATCTTGTTGTATTTAGCTTGGCATAATCGAGCATCCAGACAATGTTCATATCTTTATTATAGATTGCATGAAGATGTGCCCATTCAAACCATTATAAGAACAATCTATTCTCTAGGACATATCTCAGGTGTGTCTTATGGTTGGCCATAAAGATCTGCTGATGGGCCATTAAACAGTACAAATTTGTTCCTATCTATGTCTTATAAGAGCAAGCATGCAATTCCATTGTTATATTTCCTGCAGTGGAAATTGGGGATGGAAGGTAAAGTGAACTATTGAGTTCTCTGTTTCTTCCTTATTGTGTTGACTCTGCTGATGTGTTACAGTCAAAATTATTCAAGAATTATTGGTTTAAAGTAGCATTTACCAGCCAAAAGTACATGTAAGTTTGGTGAGCCTGAATTTTTACATTTTTACTTGGAAATAAATAATGCATTTGAGACTAATGGATATTAAGTAATAGAGAAATGTTTAACACTATTTAACCTGTTTTGTGGCCTATTTTGAAGGAAAAGTATCTTGTTTTTTGATCATGAAATACCTAATCTACTTGGAATTACTAAGGTTCCAATGAAAATGTCTAGGAACTGGGGTCTACAAGCAAAGAAGAAACATCATCTAAACTTGTGTGAAATGATAGATATAGACCCATGAACGTGGCTACATTGATTACAAATTGTGGCTGCACTCCTGTCAATTTGTTCTCTGGGTATTTTAGAGTGTGATTGTTTTGACTGTGGTCACACACACACACACACACACACACACACCCCACACACCCAGATCCACCCAACGTGCATGCAAGTGTGACCAGAACCTAGGTAGACCTACCTTGGATTTCTGACCTTGAGCACTACAAGAGCATACACTTTTAGCTCCAAAGCTGCCGAAGCTGGGGTGGCGCATGACAGCAGCAAGGAAGTCTAGTACACTGGTGTCAGAGTGTGGCAAGGACAATGAAGGAAGAAAACCATCAAGTCAATTTCACTTAGACCCATAAATGTTATCCTAAACAAAAGGGGAGCAGGCTAAATCCAGCAATATAGGAAAAGGAAAACACATTTTTTTCTACATTCTGCTTAGACAAGAAGGCAGGGCTGCCAAAAACTTAGTCACAAAATTTGCCACATTGGCAGACACAAGGGATAGTATTTGCCTATCAGCATTGGATAAATGACATCCATTTGTAACTGTTTATAATTAATTACTACAATATCTATTTAAAATATATTACTATAAACTGTTAGAAAAGAATAGAAAAGAACTTTTAAAAACTTGCCCAAGGTAAATCTCATAGCCCATGGAGCAAATGTGATATTAAATTGAATCATCTTGAAAGTTTGCTTTGAAACTGGGGACAAAATAAAGAGATTACCACTTGCATTCTATATTGTACTGTAATCCCAAGCCAACACAACATTGTACTTTTTAACTAGTGAGATTGAGGTAACAAATGATTATTTGAAGATGATATACTTAAAGCATCTGGAAAAACCAGTACAATTGTCAATAAAATTCAGAAACTCATTGCAGCAAAAACAGGGATTGTACTTCTGTGTATAGGTAATGTTGAAGTACCTAGGAGCACATCATAAATGACACCAGGAAACCAGAAAACATAGTTAAGAAATATTAAAGATACACTGAATTATTTTTTGCCTTTTTTGAGACAGAGTCTCACTATGCATTTCAGGTTGGCCTTGAGCTCACTTTTGTAACTCAAGCTGGTCTCGAACTCGCACTGATCCTCCTGCCTCAGCCTCCCAAGTGCTGGGATTACAGGCGTGAGCCACAATGCTTGGCTTAAAAATATTAATTCCTTTCAGATTTATCTGTCAGTTCTAGAACATCTCCAGCCAAATCCCAGTTGATGATATTTTCAAGGTAACTTGGCAAACCAATTCTGATATTTGTGTAGATACACAGAAGACAGTAACTGAAAAATATTTTTACAATCAATAGCATTTTTGTACACAAAGAACAAACACACTAAGAGAGAAATTGGGAAACCACTCCTTTCACAATAATATCCAAAAAAAAAAAAAAAAAAAAAAAAAAAAAAAAAAAAAAAAAAAAAAAAAAAAAAAAAAAAAAAAAAAAAAAAAAAAAAAAAAAAAAAAAAAAGAAATGCTTAGGAATCAGTCTCATAAGGACATACAAGATTTATACAGTGAAAATTATGGTACTTTGAGAAAAGAGATTGAAGAGGATTTGAGAAAATGGAAATATATTCCATTCTCTTGGATAGGAAGAACCAACATTGTAAAAATGGCTGAACTCCCAAAATTGTTATGCAAATTTAATATAATCCCTATAAAATACATTCAATGTACCTCACAGAGCTAGAGGAAACTTTCCTCAAATTCATTTGGAACCAGAAGAGACCTAAAATAGAAAAAAAACATTCCTGAACAATAGAGGAACGGCAGGAGGTATCATAGTCCCTAACCTGAAACTATATTATAAAGCTACCGTGATAAAATCAGCATAGTACTGGCATAGAGAAGGACCTGAGGATCAATGGAACAGATTAGAGGATGCATACATAACTACAAACACACTCAGCCACTTTATCATTGATAAAGGGGCCAAACAGCCTCACTGGAAGAAAGATGTCCTTTTTAATAAATGGTGCTGGAAAACTGGCTTTTCACATGCCAGAGGCTAAAACAAGACCCATGCTTATCACCATGCACAAAATTACAGTAAAAATGGTTCAAAGATTTAAATATTAAAACAGGAGCAATAAATCTTCTGGAAGAAAATGTAGGTAGAAAACTTAAAGACATAGGGGTAGGTAAAGAGTCCATGAATGAAAACCAAACTGTCTAATTAATACTTCAAAGAATCAATGAATTGAGATCTCATCTTTGAAGTTTTTGCACTTCAAAGCAAATTTCCAACAGAGTAAAAAAAAAAAAAAACAATAAACTGGGAAAAAATTACAAGCAACTGTCTCTCACACAAATGCCTTCTATCTAGAAATACAAAGATTTAAAAAAAAAAATCAGGCCCCCAAATTCACAGATCCAGTGAAAAAAATGGGCATTTGAGATGAACATATACTTCTCAGATGAAGTAATATAAATGGAAAGACATGAAAAAATATTCAACATGATTGGTCATTTGAGAAATGCAAATTAAATCACACTGAGCTTCCATCTCATTCCAGAAACAATGGCTAACATCAAGAAGTCAGCCAACGACAAATGCTAGAGAGGCTGGTAGAGAAAAAGGAACGCTTCTGCACTGTTTGTGGGAGTGCAGACTGGTACAACCACTATGGAAATCAGTGTGCAGATTCCTTCAAAAGCTAGGATTGGAGATCTCATTCACTCCAGTTATTTCTCTCTTGGATGTTTTTCCAGAAGAACTGAAAATCTCATACCGCAATGATATATACACATGGGTATAGCAGCAAAATTGGTCATAGCTAAATCCTGGAAACAACCCAGATGCCCGTCAACTGAAGAATGGGTAAGAAATATGTGGCATTTTTACACAATGGAGAATTATTCATCTATAAAACAGGATAAATTTGAGTCAGTAAATGGATGCCACTAGAGACCACACTCTATTATTATTATTATTATTATTATTATTATTATTATTATTATTTTTGTCTTTTTGGGACAGGGTCTCACTGTACAGTTCAGGCTGGCCTTGAGCTCACTTTTGTGGACTAGGCTGTTCTCGAACTCGCACTAATCCTCCTGCCTCAGCTTCTCAAGTGCTGAGATTACAGGCGTGAGCCACCACGCCTGGCCAGAGACCATACTCTTAAGTGAAATAAATTAGACCTGCGTGTACAAACATCATATTGTCTCTTTAGTGTAAGAACCTGAAAGAGAAAAATGGAATCTAAAGGGTACAATAGGCACTGGGAAAAGGGTGTGAACTTATTCAAAAGATAAGAGTTACTGTGGTGAGAAGGACAGGAGAGGGAGTGAGGAAATGCATGCAAGCAAGATGGTTTGAACAACTGTACTGTACATTCTGCTGGCATATAGAAAGAAGCAGTTAGTGCTTTAATTAGTTTCATCTCCTTTTTTCAATTGTTTCTCCTTTTTTCTTCTACATTTCTTTCTTTCTTCTTGCAACTTTACATATGTATATCTGGTAGTATGAATAACTGATTGGAAGACAACACTATGTATTACATCAAATACTATGAAATTCATATTACTTTGTTAATTGAAAAATGTGAATCACTTGTAATTTTTGTCTTTTAATTCTAATTTGTACTCTCTTTAAAAAAATAAAAAAACAAATTAGAAAATAATACTTTTGCAGAAAAGTACAAAGACTTCTCTATCAGAAAAGAAATACATAGGCTATCTATTAAAAGTGGTAACATGAGATTAGTAGTATCATAAAAATAGAAAAACAGACCATTGAAAATGAACAATGAATCCAGAAACAGATCACCCAGATAGTCCATTGATGGTGATGAAGGTGCATTACATTTACCTATAAAAGTCTCAAATTTATCATTCTTTATTTCTTAGTAGTGCTCCATTATATAAAAAACATTTTCATATGCAAAAGGGGGCAACCAGAGACCATACTCATAAGTGAAAAAACCAGACTCATATGTGTAAGCATTGTGTTATCTCATTAGTGTGAGAAACTAAACAAGCAAATAAGATCTACTATGTACAGTACATAACTTGAATTAGGAAGAAAGAGTTCTTCAGAAAAGTGAGACAGTGGCATAGGAAAGGGGAAATTAAGGAAGAGAAAAGGAACACACATACACACACACACACACACACACACACACACACACGCTGGTCAAGATAGTTATACAGCTAATTTCTCTTAATTCATTGAAAAAGGAGGTCTTGTACTAATATCGTCTGGATAATATTTCATGCCTGTATCTTGTAATGCTGAGATACTACTATGGAGATATCAATATGCAATGTATTGATTATTGTTATTTTCTTACCAGCCTATTTTGAAACTGTTTTATTATTATTTTTATTTTTGTCTCTTAAAATAAAATAAAAAAGCATTGAGGAAAATAAGGACGAGAATGCCTGCTACAAAGTGGAGAACAGGCTCTACTCAAATTTTTATCAGAAAACACTACACTCTTAAATAAACCGCCATAATCCTAAATATCTGTAGTTTAACTTCTTTTTAGTCTTAATAATTACATATTTTTTAAAAAGGTTTTTAATATTAAAAGTGTTAAAACAAATGTAGGGCAAAGCTTTCAATTGTGGATCAATCTCATGCTGTTGCTGCTGGCCCTGGGGAACTCTGCAACCTGGGCTGGCACAGGTGCAGGGCTGGAGCCTCCTTCCAGACTCTCTTGGAGTGTGACACATAGTCTGTGTGCTTCTGCCCTATACTGTGCTTTTGACTCATTGCATTTAAAACAAACACTGCATTTATTTATTTATTTATTTATTTATTTATTTATTTATTTATTTATTGTCTTTTTGAGACAGGGTCTCGCTATGCAGTTCAGGCTGGCCTTGAGCTCACTTTTGTAGCCCAGGCTGGTCTCGAACTCACAGTGATCCTCCTGCCTCAGCCTCCCGAGTGCTGGGATTAAAGGCATGAGCCACCACGCCCAAACACTGTTTTTAAAACAAGACAATGAAAAAGAGAAAAATAAAGGCCAGTGGTGGCTTTCCTAATGCCTAGTGATGAAGTTCAACAAGAAACACCTAAGAAAGCAGTATGACACTGCTTCCTTCCTGAGAAAGGAAGAAACCTGGGCAGAAACCAACCCTAGACTCTGCTCAGCCTATTGAGTCTGCTACGGACATTGCAGTCAGTCAGATTTGGTGTCCAACCGCATCAAACATGCACTAAATTAGAGCACTGGGGGTGTTCTCCACATCAAATTAGGCTCCTGTGTTGTGGTGGCACAGGTGGGCTAGAGTGACAGGCAGACCTCACAGCACTCAGAGAGCTATGTAGCCCACCGCCCTCCTCAACTGACCTTCACTGCAAATGTGTGTCGCTTCCCAACGTAAGGAGTTTTAGAAGGTGAGCCTGATGGTGGAGCCACGTGGAGGGCAGGCTACCAAGAAGAATGGCTGTGACCATAGATAGGATTGTAGCCTCCAGCTCCTGCCCTGCAGATGCTCCAAGGAGCAGTCTAACTTTCAGATACTGCTGTCTCTTTGCAGCAAAGAGCCCTGAGTATTGACTGGCTGATGACCAGAACCTCCCAGTGGGTGGAAATGGAATGAGAATGGAAATAAAATATGCTTATTGTTTCCACAGGCATTTGGTGTTTAGTCTTGACAATGAAACACATTTCCCAAATGATACTGAATACAAATATTGCCAGTTCACTGTGTAACATTTATTTCTGGTTTTCTGTTATATGTCCTCTTAATGAAGGAAAATAGTTTTAGGAAAAATCATGTGAGCAGCTCAAGCTTGGCCTTCAGAAACAGATGAAGATGCTCTTGAGTGGGGCGGGGCAAACCCTAGATGTTGGGCTGTCTACACATGAAAATGCATGCGCTCCACTGAGCTGTGGATCTCCACTCACACTTTGCGACTCACACACCCACTTCCCGTTCTGTGTACCAACCAGGTGATCTATGTGTCACAGAAGTATGAGTGTTCTCACCAAACTCCTGAGCAGGAAAGGAGTGTGACCCACACACTCTTCGTGCCAAGGAAGCAAGTCAGGAACTCATGCCTGGCTTGCCCTGATTAAGCCTGGAGCATGGCCTTTGCTTATCCCAACATACGATTTTACTGAAAAGAAATCTGAGAGGCACAGCAGTATGTGGGCCTGTGCTGGCCAAAGGCTGTCTGGAGCCATGCTAGTTCTTTTTCCTGTGTGTAAAGTTTTTCTTCCCTCTGGTTTCCTTCCTTGGGGTCTCTTTCTCTCTCCACTCCTCCTCTCAGAATATGGTCTCACTGAAGGACTCGGAACTTCTGCAGGTTTCCTCCTAGAGTTGCCATCTCCAGGAATGATGAGCTTCTAAAGGTGATGGGAGGATGGGGTTCTTGCCCAGGATGGCTTGGAAGTCATGCATGTCAGTAGCCTGGGCCTGTCTATAGCCAGGCAATTTAAAAGTTAGGCTCAGCATGCAGGTCTCTATCCCTACATTCAAACGCCACCGTACAAGCTGGGCTGACACTACCTTCCATCAGGGAAGTTTGCCAGTGAGAGTTCTGCCAGAGGGGACCTTATAACTTTTGTGATTTTGACTTACCCAGAA